>CAXKVY010000925.1:0-23760 GCA_964058915.1 Tetropium fuscum | reverse complement strand
CAACTCCCAATACTGAAATTATTCATATTTCCTAAATTGTAGCAATATATTTTATAAATTGTTATTGACTTTAACACAGTTTACTCAACAGCAAAATACACAAAGTAAAAGCACACACCATAGTCACTAAACAGTACAAGAAAAGTTCAGATAGGAATGGACGGAATTCACATACAGGAGACATTAATCCGCCGTCCGACGGAATATTACTCTAAAATAGAACTGTTCCGCCGAAAATGCACGAAAAAAGGCGGACACATTGATATCTACCACATTGTTCCGCCGCGCTTGCGCAAGTGGTTACAATATCGGCGGATTAGTATACGTGTAACGGAAAAATCCGCCGAACGGCGGAATTTTGTGTTTTAAATCGCTATACCGCCGGCGGACGTATAGCCACAGCGTAAAGAAAAACCAAGAAAATTCCGAGAAAACTGGAAAACCTGGAAAGAACATTTTTCGATTTTATGGAAATGATCATGTGATAAGTCGCTATAGGGGTTTACTGGGTCGCTGATTAGGTTTTTTATATTCAAAATGTTTGAAACATCATTTTCCCGGAAACCGCGGAAAATCTTATCATGAATTATCTTCCTTTTTCAATGTTTTTGTTCCAGTTCTGTGTTGATTGTAGCCTTTACCGAAAATTATGATTTATGGCTCTTCGGTTCGGAACGACTGAAAAACTTTTTGAAAAATTTGAAGTGGGGCCGGTAAAAATTACAAAAGTTATAAACAATCTAGTAAAAAAGGAGGGGTTTCGTTTTTGCAAATAACTCAAAAACTATTGCAGATATCAGAAATCGAAAACAAGATTAAAGGGCAGGAAACATCAAAAAAAAATTTAATTTAGAGGTGAAAAAGGGGCTAAAAACAGTTGATATGACTACCGCGAGCGCCAACCGATTCAGACACTTTAAAAATAAAAATTATTTAAACCCATTAAACAAGAATATTAAGAAATAAAAAAATTCACATACGTAAACGATAATCCATTGGAAAAATTCCCTTTAGAAAAGATCCCCGTGTGAAAAATCAAATATTTTGTTTCTCTACTTTGTTATTAACAATCAAAAAAATTGCAAGAAAGTAACACTTTAACAGGTAACAGGTTAATTAACAAAAGCATATTTAATTAAAAAAATACGGGAATTTTTTTCCTGTGAATTATTGTCGATTCAAGTATCCAAAAGATATGTGAATTTTTTTATTTAATATTCGTATTTAATGGGATTAAATAATTTTTATTGGTTAAGTATCCGAATCGGTAGGCGCGCGCGAAAGTCACATCATCCTTTTTTAGCTCTATTCTCACCTCTAAATTAAAATGATAAATATTGATGGTAGAGTTCCGGGAGGTGGGACTTTTATAAGGAAATTTCCTAATCTTTAAGGATCTTTCCTTCGATTTCCGTATTCTGCAATAATTTTTGAGATATTTTCAAAAACGAACCTCCCCCATTTTTTACTAACTTGTTTATAACTTTTGTAATTTTTACCGGCCCCACTTTTTTCAGAAAGTTTCTAGATGTCATTCCGTATCGAATGAGCCCTAAATCATAATTTTCGGTAAAGACTAAGAGAAATTCACCAAAATGACACTTGTTGACTAGACTAACACGAACATAATAAGTTTTGCGATAACAGAATTGGAAAAGGAGATGATAATGACACACAATATTAGATTTATTATGAATTCAGAACGTTTCCTCTGGTTTCCGTAATTCGAATTGTCTCATAAAGAAGTAACTTGAAATATAATATCAAAAGGATCAAAGGTCAAAGGTTAAAAAAATACTTCTCCCAGCCTTACAATAAAATAAAGAAATTCCTTTTATGATGTTTATACAATTTTTTACATAAAGAGATATTTATCATTATTTCTTTTTAGGTGTTTCTGACGAATATTAGATACGCATGGGATCTGTTTCCTTTCAATTTATGTATACCTAATTTAGATTAATTTTCGTATTTGTCAAGTTATAGCTACCACAATAAAATACATGTCTACAGGCAACACATATTTGTTTTCTAGTTTGTGTCGGCCTATCGGGTCTATTCTCATTCGCAATGTTAACAATAAACGGACCAGAAAATACGTTAAATAAATTGACGGAAAATTTTAACAGAGAAGCTATTCTCGTTCCAAATTAAATTTTATTAATGTTAAAATTAACCACAACCCGTTTCTTTTAAAATGCTGGTTAGATGGATTCTATAAAAATGTAACAGGTTTGTTGCAATTTGAAACGAATCTGTGGTTATGTGCAGTTGTAAAGTAACATTTCATGGTGTGAACAAGAGCTCAAGGTAAAGGTACAAAACGTTAAACCAAAATAATTCGAATTTACGCCTGATCTTCCATAGATAAAAGATGCTGCTCTTCATAGATAGTGAAAATATACATAAAATAGATACACAGATAACTTGTAGGATTGGATACATAGAATTTCCATTGTATTGAATTTCTATAGTCTATTGCTATTCTCTAACATAAATAAACTAGGTCGGCATTTATGAGGAATTTTGAGAGATCCGTTAAAGTGTTTTTTTCTCTAAAATACCAGTTTTTATATTCTAACATAACGGGGTGGTAACAATTAAAATATAAATAAGCGGCTGGTTAATTTTAACGCATGAGAATGGGAGTAGATCCATATTTCTACTATATCGCAGGTTAAAATGAAACGAATGATAAAGACGGTTGAACAAAGAAACTTCAGATGTAGATAAAACAGCATACGGTGCCCGTTGGCTAGCCGAATATTTATATAGAAACGCAGACATGCAGACTAGAGTTTGTTGAGGCAAATAATGCCATAAACAGATTATAGTATATCGTACATTCCAACCTCTCCATTCCACGGACCAACAAATATTCCGCGTAGTCGAGATGACCACCACCAACCTTAACGGAGGTTATTATACAGCGTCTGTCTTCCTAAACCTCGAGAAAGCCTTTGACAAAACACATCGTGAAAATTACGACTCGTATTATCAGAGAATAGTCATGTATCAAAAAACGTCACTTTGTTTCAGTCAAGCAGATATGCTCCCACAAAAATCCTCCCTAGACCCATATCTTTTTAATGTCTTTACGAACGATATCCCGCCTCCGACAGACGATCGTACTGCTGGTGCATTATACGTCGACGATACGGCAACGCAACAATAAAAACCTTATTAAGCATAATTTATACAAAATGATATAATGCAACAGTAGATGATGAGGCTAGTAACATACTCCAATAGCTGGTGCTTCACATAAACACCCTAAAATCGCAGATAATAATTTTCTCGCACAAAGAAATCACGAGAGATCTAAATAAAACTGGAAAATAAAACACGGATGTCTCATCGTAAACCAACCTGAAATATTATAGTATTGTATTATAGTACCTACAATTCATCGCCTAGACCATCAACCAGCCTAATGTTGTAAAAAGGTGATGATGTTGCCTAGGGACATTTTCCTCATATTGGCTATGGCTAACGTTCTCTCACAATGTATTCTGTAGTTGATGATATGGCAAGACATTCATTCCCTAGGTTTTCGCTATGGTTCTGCGACACTGCTCATATTAGATGTCGACCTTTTTTATTCTTCTTTCAAGGTGAACACTCCAGTTCAGTTTAGCACCGACGATTACACCCAGGTATTTCACCTGCGGTGCAAAATTGCTGTGTTTAGGGGAACGGGTTCTCTCTTGGACTCCAGTTTCCTTTTCATTGTGAAGAGTACAATTTCTGTCTTTCTGCGGTTGACGGATAGGGCATGGTCCTCACACCAATTTTTGATTATTTTTAGGGCTATCTGCATTCTGGGAAAGGACTCTTTCGAATTTTCCATTAAGCAGTATCGTTATGTCGTCTGCGTATGCAATCATATAGAACCCTTCCATATTGAGGTGGTGTAGGAGTTTAGGAGGTTGTCAAGAACCAGATTCCATTGCTGCACTTTCTCTCACGTCTCCTGTACTGATTTGTACCGCTCTTTTCGAGAGCATATTGAATTACCCAGCTACGCACAACATGGGGAACGTTCCTGTGTGATAGGGGTGCTGTAAAGCACAAGCACAGTGTCGGTGGATCTTCCTGGTATCTATGTATGTTGGTTGGGATGCATAGGACACTCTTAATAGGACTAGTAAGTAAGATTAATAGTAGAAATCGGAATCTTAGTTAACTCTAATGTTAACATTCTTTTTAAATTATCTATATCCATCATTTGATTTTTCTATCTTTAAGGAATTATAAATATTTAAAGGAAGACGAATTATAAATCAATATTTATAGGAAGAGTTTGCACGTGTAAATCTTGGTTCTTAAACCCTCCCGACTCCGTTATCTCGTCTTCAACGTTTTCATTTCGTTATATGTTATATATTTTCTTCTGTATCAAATGGCCTCAAATGGCCAAATAGAGACGTCTATCAACGGACAATCCTCGTAGATGCTGAATTTATAATGATTTACACTGTTATTGGAAACACTATATATAATTTATTATCATGACCAATAGACTGAGTTTTGCTTTTGCTATTATTGTTAAAGTTGTATTTAAACTTATTTATAATCATTGCCATATGGCTAATGTTATCTAAACATTATCCTATATAGTATTTTTGCAATTTGTAGCACATAACACATTACTATTAACTATCTAGCTATTACCATTGCCTGCACGGCTATTAGTTTCTTCTAGGGACTTTATAGGCCTTTTGCTTCAACTGCTTGCAGATATTTCTCTCTAAACTCAGAGCTGTAGTGATGAAGATTGTAGTTTTTGGTAAACAAATAAATATTTAATTATAAATAATAAATAAAATTTCTCCAGCATTGCAGCATCTATCTAATTTACCTCTACTATGAAATTATCGTATATCAAATAAATCAACCGGCAAACAATACAACAATTAAACAACAAAATAATTGTAAAACAAAAAATACCCGTTCTTTAGATCTTCTATACGCACACCTGACACTATACTCTAGCATTAAAAATAATGACTGAGCATCTAATTTTCATATTAAGTGCCATAAAATGGGAAGCATTTAATTTCCATACTGAGTACCACATTTGTTCGTAACGCCTAACCTTGTTCCCAAGCTTTGCTCAAACACCAATAAATAGTCCGGTAGTTAAAGCATTCAATAAAGACATTTCTGCCACAAGCTTTTGAACCTTTTTAATCGCTTTTTGAATACGATATGAAATATCAACGAATTTTTTTCGTACATTTATAATTTTGAAAATGACGTCGTCCTTTTGGGACTTTTTCCAAAGATTTTATTTTAATACATATTTAACATTGTCAAAAATGACAGTTTAATTTATAAGATTACTAGACTGTTCGATTACTATCATAGGGAAGAACAGTCAAGAAACCCTATGAAAAAAAGGAAAACTATTTCTGAATTATAATACAAACTATGTACATCAAATATTATAGAAAAATAAAATTAGGTACACAATTAATAATGTAGTATATAATTCTAAAAATAAATCAAATCATATAAATTCATGATTTCAAATTCATCATTTCAAATCCACACAACAATTAGATAAACAAATAAAGAATACTCAACAATATTTAAAAGTTGCAGTATAAGAATATGTGCACTACCCTCTTGTAGAACTTTGCCCTGTATACAATCTAGAACGGGATGGAATAATTGAGAACAATCTAGAATGGGATGAAATAATCGAGAAGCTTTCGGAAGTTTCGAGAACCTTGACAATAGTATGTAGGGGCGAGGCGATCATTACAATACATTAGTTTCGTTTAAACGTTCTTAGAGACAATACCAAGTAATAAGTAATTAAAAGTGTTTAGTTTGCGGTAGTGATTTATCATTGTAAACAGTAGTGAGTTCTTGAGTTCGGAAGATAATACAGTGTATTCGGATTCTGGACAGTACCACTTATTATGCCAACTCAGTGGCGTAACAATATTAACATAATCCAAATTATGAATAATAATAAAATATAAAATATACCTATAGTTTCTTGACTGTTTCTCCCTATAATACTAATCGAACAGTCTAGTAATCTTATAAATTAATAAAAACTGTGATTTTTGACTATATCAAATATGTATTAAAAAACGACTTTTGAAAATTCGCCCTTTCCTGTGACTTGCCCTGTCCACAAACACATATTTTATCACAAAATAGAATTTGAAGATAAAGAAATAACATTCATGCAAAAAAAATTGTAATTGTATCCTTAAATGCCATACATATTTTTCATAAAAATATGTATGGCCCTCGCCGTCAGCTCTCATCAAACAATAATTGCATTGCGCATCACGTGATCGCCCGCAATGCCCAGTACGACTTAACCGTGTAAATGCTTTAGGCGCTGTGTTGGGATGGATTCGTGCCATTCGTGTGTCATGTGCCATTAGTCCACTTCCCATTTTTAAAATTTTGATTAAAAAATATATTTAACATGAATTCGTGAAATTGGTATTTATTTATTATTTATGATTGAGGTAACAATATTTTTCAACCATTTTCTGTAATTTTCCTCATCCTCTGGGGATATCGATTTTATTACCCCCCCCCCAGATGAAATTTCTGGCTGCGCCACTGTGGCAAACATTGATCTCCAGAAATAAAACCACAGAGCAATTCCGATAATATGCCTCTGAAACCACTACTGTAAAGTTTACTAATAATACATCTAAAGTCAAGACAACCGGGCGCAAGTGAAAGATTAAAAAATAATTCTGAAACGTCATATAACTTGTAAATATACCCGGAAACGTTACACGTCGCGGTTTGAGTTCAAAATGTTAAGTTCCATGTTGGTTCTATGTGATAATTTTTAATTTAGGTAAATATTCTAACATCCTATTGGATACAATTTTTTCAACTTCAACTTCATTATATTTTTATTTCTATTATATGGTCCTATAAGCATAAATAACATGAAGACATTAATATATAAAGCTAACTATACATATTACCAACTCCTTCAAATCACATGTCACTAGGTTGATACCATGAGTTACAACGTTTTTATTACCTAAGATATTTTAAGCTTAGAGGTATATGCTTTGCATACAAAAGCGCGTTAGTATAAAATGGCTTATAAAATGTCAGGAACGCTATGTTAACACGTTATATATTTTACCTGTTCACCTGTCGCGTCATATCATTTGCAGGATTTAATATAAAAGCCTTACAAATGCTGTCACTCAAGTGGTAGGAGATAGAAAAATTGCTAAATAAAGTCAAAAGCTTTTCAGGGTTCAAGTAATCGTTCATAAAAAGATCCTATGTGAAAAGAGTAGAAGAGAATGGATAACTAAAGGCTAAACAATCATCTACTTATATACATACATATACATATATATATATATATATATATATATATATATATATATATATATATATATATATATATATATATATGTATATATATATATATGTATATATATATATATATATATATATATATATATATATATATATGTATATATATATATATATGTATATATATATATATATATGTATATATATATATATATGTATATATATATATATATATATATATATATATATATATATATATATATATATATATATATATATATATATATATATATATATATATATATATATATATATATATATATATATATATATATATATATATATATATATATATATATATATATATATATATATATATATATATATATATATATATATATATATATATATATATATATATATATATATATATATATGTATATATATATATATATGTATATATATATATATATATATATATATATATATATATATATATATATATATATATATATATATATATATATATATATATATATATATATATATATATATATATATATATATATATATATATATATATATTAGCTTTGAAATTCTTTGCTATTCATATTTATTTTGTGAAAAGTAATCTTGGGTTTGTAACATTTCATTACATAGAAATAAGCAAATAGACGAATAAGAAAGAAAACACACTTACCAGTGCTATGTCTGGACACACATACGGAAATGAACCACTATACATACGAAAACGAACCACTTAGAAGTTGTACAAGTTCTTTCACCTTTCTTGAAGATCTTCAGAGCAGTATACGATTTATTTCATTGATCATTCATACTTGAATTTAAATTACCAATACACCAACACTTGCAGTGACGTTTTATGACATTAGTTTTTGACGGAACTCATTCTTAGAATACACAAACCTAGTCTACTATTTATATTTGTTCTATTTGAACATATTATATATAAAAGCATTAGGCACACAGTTATCCAGAAGATGTTAAACTTTAAAATGCATAAAATCTTGTTGAACCTATTGAAAAACAACTACTTTTTCCAACTATAGGGTCCGCCAATAAGCGCGCTCGATCTTTAAAATGAAATAAAGCAAGTTGTGTGAGAGGTATAAATGAAATTTATTTTTTGTTTGAAAGAGTATTCGAAGGCATTATGTATGGAAAATAATATCGGTCAAATGTCCAACTCGGCTTCGCTGGGTGGCGCTGGGTGGCGCGCTGGGTGGCGCGCAAGTCCAATTTTCAATGACTCTGGCGCACAAATCGGGCTGTATTTCATCGATGGCGTGGCGTATGTTGACTTTGAGGGCATCAGTGTTTTGTGGTTGGTTTGCGTAGACCTGTGATTTAAGAAAACCCCACAAGAAATAGTCTAGTGGGGTTAAATCGCACGATCTCGGTGGCCAGTTGATGTCGCCTCCGCGCGAGATAACCATTCCTCCGAAGCGCTCGTGCAGAAGATCCATTGTGGCGCGCGCTGTGTGGCTCGTAGCGCCGTCCTGCTGAAACCACATATCCTCGACATCCATATTGTCGATTTCATGCCAGAAAAAGTTCGTTATCATGGATCTGTATCGTTCGCCGTTTACCGTGATGGACACACCATCGTCGTTCTCGAAGAAATACGGCCCGATGATGCCTCCGGCCCAAAATCCACACCAAACAGTTACCTTTGCTGGGTGCATTGCGACCTGGTGGACCTCCTGTGGATTGTTCTCGGCCCAATAACGGCAATTCTGCTTGTTGACATTCCCATTTAACCAAAAATGTGCCTCATCGCTGAAGATGATTTTGCGACCAAAATCGGGGTCGACTTCCAACTGCTCTAAAGCCCAATCAGCGAAGATACGGCGCTGTCTATGGTCGTTTATTTTGAGCTCTTGTGTCAGCTGGATCTTGTACGGATGCATGCCCAAATCCAGATGCAAGATTCGGCGAAGTGATGTTTCCGAAAGGCGGAGTTCCTGTGCGCGACGTGAAATTGACTGTCGCGGATTTTCACGCACACTATCGCGCACAGCGGCGACATTCTGGGCAGATCGGACGTTTCGACGACGCGTCGGTGTTGGCTGATTGTTCACCGAACCGGTTGCCTCGAATTTGTTAATCAAACGACGGATAGTCGACTCAGCAGGACGATCAATTGCACCGTAAAATTGGCGGAGCGCGCGGAACGTTGCTCGAACCGATAAATGATTTTCGTAATAAGTTTTAACGATTTGCACATGTTGCTCGCGGCTGAATTGGTTCATGGTGATTTGTGAAGATACACTGAATAATAACAACTACGTTTGCCAATTCTACCACAAACAACATGGCCGCCATGAGCTGTCAAAGATCGAGCGTCCCTATTGGCGGACCCTTTATATGCGGGAAAATATTGAATTATATATACAATAGAGTTCTGAAGCATTCAAAGAGGGAGTGATACAGAAATTGCTTGCTTAGTCAAAACTAAAATCATTTGTTGGTTGTATGTATTAATTGTTTTTTCGAAAATTCTCGAAAACGTCATAAAACGTCACTGCAAGTGTTGGTGTATTGGTAATTTAAATTCAAGTATGAATGATCAATGAAATAAATCGTATACTGCTCTGAAGATCCTCAAGAAAGGTGAAGGGAGTTAATATCATTTCACAAAATTGAACTCTATTACCAGCATGTTTTGGATGCAGGGCTTGCACTTTAGTAAACTTATAATAATTATGCATTTTGTGCTTCCACAAGATTCTTTCCATAGAGGAATAAGAAATACTTATGTCATACACTGCAGTGTAAATAGATGCTCGTGGATATGCCAATACTAAATTTGCTCGAACACGTGCTAATAAAACCTTATTTCAACCTCCCAAATACATCAATATTAATGAAGTCATTGTGTCGATATTATCTGCAACATTGGCTAATAAAAATACCTTAGAACTGAGTAACATTAAGAGATCGATCTACTCACATTTAAATTGGATCAACAAAATGGAAATTATTTTGAAAATTTTGATTAACCAGTATTCTCTCTGTTTTTTTCATGTTTTCAATAGTAAGCAATAAATAGCTTATTTCGTGATTCACACTAAAATTGTTTTATATTTTTTATGAAGATAATGAATTAGTTTAAAAGTTTTGAAATAAACCAGGCTATCTGATTTTTGTATATCGAAATTTAACCAAGAATAACCAGCCGCTAATCTATACTTTTTTGGAAACTTTAAAGGGCTGTATCTCCTCAGGGGTGAACATTTTACTAAGGTCATTTTTATGTAGAACGCGTTCTTTTAATATATAGAATATATAGCTGTAGATATATATATATATATATATATATATATATATATATATATATATATATATATATATATATATATATATATATATATATATATATATATATATATATATATATATGTAACATGTATGGAATATCTGGTCTTCAATTTGGTAGAATTATAAATTAAAATCACACCGGCAATCGGCATTGATTTGATTTCAGTTTAATCCACCCTTACGTTACGCCATAGCTTTTAACAAACAAGTTACCTAGTATTTCCCAATATACTCATTATTTTAATCTATTTAATTTTTTCGTTCTGTACAGAACATCAGGAAAAAAAAACAAACTGCGATTTCTACGACTTGTATCGAGAGAGGATCATAATGATATTAACGTTACCTAAATTACTTCAGCTTTAGTGGCCAAGGGTTTTAGAGAACACGTAATCTAATAACGTTTTGCGTCAGACCTTTGATGCCCAAACAGATACTCTTACAAATCCTCGACTCGTCGGTGTTTCACGAATGTAATAAGCCCCGTCTCCGTGATGTGCTGTCGGAAATTCTACGAATGAAACTTAAATGGAACGAATAATCACTCGTTAGGTCAATTAGATGGTAGAGGGGAAACATAATGTTTGTGAACCTCAATTTAATATACCATATTTATGAAACTATTAGTCTAAGAGCTAGTGGCCTCGATTAAAATGCGTATATATTTTAATACAGCTGAAAATTTGCAAAAAGTCAGTTTAGGTCATCCCAAGAAAGAAATGACTAAAGGATAGCGGTGGGGTGGAATCCGGAATCTGGAATATGTCCGGAGTGCGGATCGAGATCCGCTGCATTTAGGCCCCATTGGGCCCCTTGTGCTTCCTCCGTGAGGTAAATGTCTCCCTAGGTCATCGACCAACCCAATGTTGTACAAAAGGTGATGATGTTGTCCAGGGGCATTTCCCTCAAATTGGCCATAGAAGGCCAACGTTCCCCCAATATGGATTCTCTGGTCGATGACACGGCGGGACATTCGCAATGTACATCCTCGATCATTTCATCTTCTTGTTCACATTCTCTGCAGATGGGTGTGTCAGTTTGTCTCATGTTATAGATGTGTTTCCTTACCCGGAAGGATTCCTGTAACAAATCGCAGTTTACCCCTGGACATTGCCAGATAGTTCCTCGCCGTCTCTTCGCTGGGATATCTCAAGAGATTTCTGGCCAGCTGACAGCTACTTGTTTCATCCCATAACGTCTTAAATTTTATGTGGGTGTTTTCCTTTATTAATTGAAGTTTTGCTGCAACTGGTAGCGTACTTGAAGGAGCAGGCCCAAGGATACTCAGGTTGGCTGCCTTCTTGGCCAGTTTGGCAGCTTCTATATTGCCGTTGCATTGTGAGTGGGTGGGGTGAGCACCCTTGAAATTTGAAAATGGGGTAAAAATTAATATGTTTATTCATTTTCATGCAGTTCATCTTTGAACAGTATGTTCGAAAAACACTTGAAACACAGAGCCATACCGATAGGGTGGTGGAAAAGCGGTGCAATATCACTAAATTGGTTATGATTAGTGCGGCAGATAGGCAGATAGGCGGCAGATCGAATCTCTTTATCGTATTTTTTAATATTATATTTTAGTAATTACATAAATGATTAATCTTCCTTTTTACTTACTAGATTCTATCATTAGTACACTCATTGGATATTTTGAGGTTCTTACCCGGAATCTACATCGAGAAACTGAATTTTTGCCTCATTAGAGGTTGCATGCAGGAGGTGAAATCAACCCTTAAACATTGAAACGTTTTTCTCTGCATAAGGGTTATTTTTTCCGAAATTTTGATTATGCCAATTGAAATAACGGGAAATTTTCTATAGGGAATAGTGTTGTTTTTATCTTAAACGATAAATAATTGTAGTCTTTTATAAATCGTACATACAATTTTGTTGACGAATACGCGTGAAACTGATTATTTGAAAAAAATTGGGAGTAGCGCTCGGTCAATAAGTAGATATTTAAAAAACTTGAAACAAATATGATTGTAATGCTGGAATATCAAAGTTGTTGTCTAGAGAAAGTAACTCGCACTTAGTTTGATAGATTTATCAAGCGACTAGCCCATCAAACTAAAAGTAAAATGGAAATATCACCCGTCGCTATGTTTTTATTCACAGTAATTTATCAAAAACGACTATTTCTTTCGCCAATATACGCAAAGAAACATCGAACAATATACTTTTAGATATACATCGTTGCACCGAGATCTTTTAATTTTTTACAATATTTTATCTCCGAACCCGACATTTTTCAAATAATTGTTTGACAAAGTGTTTTGCAAAATTCGTATAATGAATGCAATTATAGGTTAAGTTTAAACCAATACTAATCCTTATAGAAAATGACGTACACCTGAAAATGCGAAATATTAATTTTTTTATTGCAAATTCACGACTGTTAGAGCCCTTTTGAAGCCTGCAAATCGCATGCCTATATTATTATAAGACTTTAAATTTGTTTTAATCTTAGTTTGATAATAAATCATGCATTTTAATATCAGAGAAAACAAAAAAAAGCACAACCAGAAAGCGTCCAGCGCGAGCTAGTACCCTCTTTTCTTTGTTGTCATAAGGTACACATTCCAAAAGGCATGTAGTGTGAAATCGTAGATAATCAGCCGTTCATGCCATAGTCTAAATGTATTAAATGATAAATAATTTGCTTTCTGTAGTATAAATCCACAATATTATTGTATTTTCGTATTTATAATAACTCGATAAAATTTATTGATGCTGAACCCCTATTGGGATATTTTGTGATCTCAGTAGGGCATCCGACTGCATTAATCACAACATATTACTGTCGAGACCCTATGAATACGGTATCAGAGGTAAATCAATACATTGGATTACCTTGTTTATTCGCTGTAGAAAACTGCTTTATTTCTATTTATTATCAAGATGATAATTATTTAACATCTGTTAAATCCGGATAAGTGTCCTTAAATCGGAAGTACCTCGGGGATCTGTGCTGGTGAACAAATATGATATCAATTTACGAAATAAATGTGAGAAAATTATGTGGTCTATGTAATTTGTTTAACCACTAGCATTTATATTTAAATACCAGTAAAACGAAATTGATGTATTTTCATAAAAGAAAAAAATATGTGAACCTGTATGTATAGAAGTCAAATAATTGGTTAAATAAAATTGGAACCGGTAATTTCGTGGATATTATGCTAGACGAGTCTCGGAAGTCACATTGTGAAAATCTAATGTCATTGTTTTATGCATTTTTTTACTTGATAATCTAATTTATATATAAAAAATGGCATATGCTACAGTGCCATTGTCACTTTGACAGCGACAAAGGTTAGTTGCAACTTGATTTATTTTATTTAACACTAGCAATTACTTGATTCGGTATGTCTATGAACAACGAAATTAGTCATATTGTCAATTAATAGTTGACTTTTTTCTCGTCTAGTTGCTAGGCAACAGCTTCTCATTAAACAACCCAAATTCAATCTTTGCCGCGACATAGAGGACTACAATCAGAAACATCTCTCACAAATTTTACGAATTCAAGCTGAGTGATAGTCCGTTAACAAACAACATTACACGCATTATGAAGCACACACCCCTTTTAGAATTAAACATAAACTTATCTATCAAAATTTATCAATTTTCACTCAACCTACTTAGGCCTTTCCTAACTATTTTAAACTTCAGTTTTAAAACTTTTTAAAAACCTTTGAAACTCGTTTAACTTATTCAATCCATCCTTTCTGTTTATTCGTTTTTTAGTCATTTTTGTTTTTTAAATTCTACAAATATCACCAATTTTATCAATTGACATTACTAGAAATGTCTACATTCTACTACATTCAAAAACATTTTTTAACTAAATTATAGTGACAAAACCAGTCACTTTTATATTCTTTCCCCCCTTTTTTTTCCTACCCTTTCCGACCTGAATTTAAGGGGTTTTTTCATTTGGCATTTTTACCCTCAAAACAACTATCTTATTTCAACCAGAGATTACCTACAAGCGTTGATTGTTCAACGATACAAGTAGATGGCAATGGAAATATTTAAACCCAATTATCTCTAAGTCCATTGGACCATCTTTCAATCTAATTGCAGATAATACGCGCACTTTTGCGTAAGTAACACTTTTAACACTTAAAATTTGTTCTTAACATTCCGGACCACCCCCGGCGCCCAGCCCCTCAATTACCGCGGTGCCTGCTGCACGTGGATGTTTGGCTAGACTCGGGCATGGGTATAGTCTGGGATGTCATATTGTATGAATAATTGTTAAATAAATCTTTGAGTGATTGATTGATTGGCAAAATACAAACCCCTTGTGCAATTATAAGTCATAATATAGACTATTAACTATGTAATTGGCTATCTTAAACTAATTCGTTTAGGGTATTTTATGGTTTCATATGTTAAATTATACCTACAAAGTGATAAATCCACAAAGTGCTATTAAATTTACGAGAACGGAGAATATTTGTCCATTGTTAAAAGACTTAAATCTTTTAACTGTTACTCAAAAACTATGCATTTTTAGTATATAGACATAATAATACGATATTTTTGTAGAGAATTAAATTTCTTATCGAAATGGCAAATTATTAAATCTAACAACTTTTTTTAAAGAAAATAAGTCAAAAAAACTATTAAAATAAACGAAGAATTATACATTTTTTTAACATTTTTATGTATAACTTCTTTCTGAGTGGCTTTAGGTATAGGCATTGGTTCCCAAAAAAAGAAAGCCGACCTAATTTCCGTCAAAACGGTGAATGACAAAAGTATTTTTGATAAAAATTGGCTAAGATACAGCCGTTCAAAGTGACAAACTTTTTTTACGATATTACAACTTTTTACCTTTTTACCATATTATTTCAAATTATTACACTCAAAAATTAATCAACATATTAAACAATAAAATACCTCAATCCAATTAGTTTCTTTTACCCCCGTTTCTTTCCACAAAGTCAATAGATTAAGGATGTCCAAAACAAGGAGCAACCTATAAGTTTTATCATGCTCGGGCAGATTCTCGTATTCCTTATGGAATTTGTTTGTGGATTGATTTCACTCTGTGTCAGGCAGGTATTGAAGGTCCAAAAAAATCTTAAGAACCCTAGCTGGCATCTTAAGCCCTCATACTCAGAAGTATTTTTACTGATTTCAATATTTAACTCCTACGTCACTGTAAATTTTAGAATTGTGTGTATATATTTTTAAAAGCAAAAATAAATTCTTGCGCAACAAATATATTCATTCTATAAATATTAGAACCAAACATCAGCTCCAGTATCATTTGCAAAAGTATCTATTGCCACCAAGTCACCTGACTATATTGATATCGATTTGAAATTTTTTCATGTACTTTCAAATCATATAAAGTGAAGTAATTACTCACATGTCTTTAAATCTGTTTTAAAAAAGTTTTTGATTAGTAAGTGTATCTATACTCTCTCTGTAATTTTTTTTATTTGTTCTTTGCATGTAAAAGAACAATAATAGATTTTATTTATATTGTATATATTTTATTTAATTTAATCTAGATTTATATATTTTGTATTTGTTATTTGTTGTACATTTTACATGTACAATTGAACTATCTTGATTATTGCTATATATACAATGTCAAATTGACAAAATAAGGTTTTATTATTTGTAGTAAAACGTTATTTCAAGAGCCCGAATGAAGCTCCTTATATAAAGCAAATACGTATTAGAATATATATTAATACTATATTTTGTTCACTATAATAATGAAATATAGTATATGAATGTAAAATCAATTTTTTATCAGTGGTCAGGTTATGAATTATTTAGTATTTTAAGGTTTAGCAAATACATTTATCTCGATCGTTGAATAATATTAACATACATTTACTATCCTAGACACTCAACACAATATCCACTGAGAAGAACTCAACTATTGTATTTCCTCTACCGATTGACATCATAACTTATTTTATGAAGGCTATGGCACCCAAGGATTAACGTATATATTTTTTTAATGCTTTATACTTGTAATGGACATTTAATAATTAAATGTCGTCATATACCAGTTGTCTTTCTACAACTTATTGTTCTGTTTAGATTATACTTTATTGTACTAATAGTACCAATTAAAATAATCAATTAAAACAAATTATTAAAAATGCTACTTATAGTAAAGTATAAAATCATCCAATCACCTAAATGCATAAAGTCATTTTGGTAATAGTATTTATATTGTCCGTAGCTAAAATAATTTATATAATACTTGTATTACCAACAGTGCACGAAATTCCTTTGTTCAAAAACAATGTGCACGTTAAGTGATTGATCTATTTTTATATAAATAATTTATCAGTTCTGCAAACTATACTTGTAAATGATTTTTATTATTCTGGAAAATTTAAACTGTAGCAACAATGCATATCATGGTTCACTGATAGATTTTAAGTTATGGATTATATTGACGATATATATATTGCGTTGACTTTGGCTGTATTAAAATATAAAAGTTGCAAATATTTTCTTACTTCTTGTTGTTAATTAATCAATTAATTAAAATGATAAAAGCGGAACTATGAATTTTATCATATCAAGAACTTCAATAAAATCCAATAAAAGTTAACCGCCATTTTGAGAGGGTAACTGTGAGTGACTATAACAAACTATTATATTATATTATTAATGTATTAATTAATGTATCAAATATTATAAATTTATATTATATTATTATTACGAAGGCTACTATATCATAATATCATACTATTTAAAGAAACTGATCGTTCATGAATTGGAAAGTATTTAAGTAAATTTGCGACTGAAATTTTAATGTTATATAAAGGACCCCGCACCCGTACAATCCTGATGGAAAGCGACTTTCGGAAAAATACGATGTGGTACAGTTCTTGACGTCCTGATTAAAAGTTCTCCTGGGCACTCATGGGAACTCAATCCTATGAACAGTTTCTGAGTTATGGGTCGTAAAAGTTTCGACTTATTTTTTTTAAAAATATTTGTCTATATTTCCTTTATTAGTACATTTAAATTAACACTTTTTGTTCTGGATTTTAAAAAAGGCCAGGTTATTTTATGTTTTGCCTTGTTTTGTGCCTACCGGGCCCTTGTCAAATGAACATCAGGTATAACATTTTTGATCCAAAACTATTATTTAGTTTGCTTTTGATAATAATATATTGAAAAATAAGTAAAATCTAGCCGTTGCCGTTGGTCTTTTTATTCTGCAAAATTATCGAATTCAGTTATTTGCGAAATAAATTGACATCTCTTTGCCGCTACTATTTTGTGTAAGACCCTATATAAACTTTTATGCCACATTTTAAAAATACACGATAAACCTAGAACCCAGAACTAAAAGTTTTAATTTAAATATATTAATTAAGGAAATATAGACAAATATGTTAAAACAAAATTTATCTTAGTCAAAAAATTTTGACGACCCATAACTCAAAAACTGGTCATAGGATTGAGATAAGGTCGAAGCCATTTTACATAAGAAATATGGGGTCCTTTCCGACTGAAATTTTAATGTCATATAAATTTAATAATATGTTATGTAACAAACTATGACAGTTGCACTCAAAGTTTTATTCACATGATGTAGCGATATTTGTAGCAAGTAGTACAAAAGTAGAACTAACATATTTTATATAAAACACTAAATATTCTACATATCCCAATCCCTGATTAGTCATTTTGGTTTAAATAAAACTAGATATATTTTGCAATTGCACCAGATTATTCAAATACTATACCGAACTTAAAATAGGCGGTGTACATAAAAGCCATCAAATAATCTGTGTTAGTTAAATAAGGCAAGTAAATAAGTTAATAATAGCTAATACATATAACACTTAATGATAATAATAACCACATAATGAGCCCACTGAGCGAAACAGTTTTCTTCATAAACATAAACATATTTTCACAAGTTGCTGCAAATACACTGTTACTGTAATATCAGGGTTTATAAAAATATTGTCGCCTTTACATTTACATAAATATATTCCCGCAATATGTTACGCCTTTAGTAATAATAGGTACCTACATTACCATTGCCAATTCTGTATCCCTTTATTGTCAAACCAAATGTAAATTAAATCACTGTGACCACGTTGTTCAAATAAATATATATCAGACAAATAATTCGAATTTCTCCATACCTATTGGTCAATTGATTATTTACTAGCAGAATGTGACTTGCACCACCCACCATACGGCCGGATGACATTTTGAGAATTTTCAGTCATTATAATGTTTTCTATTACATTGCGCAATATTTCTAAATCAATTAATTAATATTATTATTAATATATATTAGATAGATGTTCTCTATCTTTTGGTCCTTACAAGCATTAGGGTTTTTAGGTGTTTATAATTAAATACTTTTTTTATTTAAAACTTTAATATTTTCAGTCAAATTTATTACTTGTTTAACTACAATATTTCTTCACTTTATCAATAACTGTTATGTCCAAGAGCTGGCCCCCAAAATGTTCAAGAGTTACTTCAAAGTTATTTTTTGAGATTAAGTTACCTTTTAGTGATTGAAAGTAACTGTAGAGTCAGCACTTCCGGTACCGGGACGCCTGGCGCTGGGACGTTCGCAAACGTGTAATATTTCTAAACTGTTTTCTCAAAGCTCAAAATTTATGAAAAACCAGCAAATATAATAGAAAACAAGAATCCAACAGTCAGACAGCAAAATATAGGGACACGTAGCGTCAGCGCTACTTCATACCGGTCAAAAATGTGACATCTCTCAAAGTGATTTCTCAAAGCTGAAATTCTCCGAAACATTAATTAAAACTAAAGTTAATAAAGGAGACAGTCATACTCATTTATGATAGGACCACGTCAGTCAGCAGTCGATGGATGTGAGAAGGCTGTTTCAGTTGTGAATAGTACGTATTCAGTCCCACATCGAAAACATATCATGTATAAAGTGTGTGAGATTTGTGTATTTTGTATGAAAAAATGATTAAAAATAGTTGTTATGATGATGTGATGCTCGCTTTATACTTTTCATTAAGATTTACATATTCGAAGACACCAACGACGCTTTCAAAATTGCCACGAAAAACGTCGATGGTCCAATTTACCGCAATGCAAGACGGAATTGACAAAATAAATACAACGGGCTGCGTATATACCGAACATTTGGTGTCATGCTGATGAAAAAGGTTCCACTTCAATTACTCCAGAGGGAAACGGTTGGCAGTTGATCGTTGGCCGATATGATTTCAGTTGGTACGAAGGTGGTCAACTACACTGCTGGCCAATAGGTTGGAATAATTCAAATTTTTAGGGTAAGTTTCGATACATATATCTTCTGAACGATATGGAATATCAAAATACGGATTTCAGGACGTTTTTGGAAATTTCATCGACAAAAACTGGTCTGAATATCAATTTTCCATTATGCTCAAAAAAGG
This sequence comes from Tetropium fuscum, assembly GCA_964058915.1. Classification (NCBI taxonomy): domain Eukaryota; kingdom Metazoa; phylum Arthropoda; class Insecta; order Coleoptera; family Cerambycidae; genus Tetropium; species Tetropium fuscum. The sequence goes on along the minus strand of CAXKVY010000925.1, from coordinate 3,670 downwards.
AATATACGGAGGTGTAAACTAAACCCCTAAAAAAATCAAAATTTCATTCTTACCGAGAATTTAGGAAAACCAAAATCGAGTTAAATTTTTTATACCGGGGTAATCTATGGACCAATTCGAAAAAACAAATTTGGCCGATTTTTGATATCTCGCTTATTTTTGAATATACGGCGTTTTTATTGAAATTAGGACAATTTTTTGGAAATGTATCTCTTACTTTTTAAAAACAAAGTAAGTAATGGATTTTTTTCTTATTTTCAAGTAAGCTTACATGCCTCTAGCTGCCTCAGTAGCTAGAATTGACATTTCTTATACAGGGTGCCTGCGAAAACATTTAATAAGCATGTGTCACGAAAAATCTGTATATTTAAATAAACTGTGTGCAGAACCCTGTATGATTAAAATGAACGATAATTTTAAAATTTTAAAACTGTGAAGGGAAACCTTAGAAAAATATCTCGAATACTTAGCCCACCAATATAACAATACTTAGCCCACCAGCTAATCGTTACTACCGCAAGTTTTTTAAATGTTTTATATAGGGATTTACCGTGTAATTACAACGAAACTGTAAATTATGATAATACTCATCCGATCAAGAAAAATAAAAAACCGTTTCGAGATATTTTTCTAAGGTTTCCCTTCACAGTTTTAAAATTTTAAAATTATCGTTCATTTTAATCATACAGGGTTCTGCACACAGTTTATTTAAATATACAGATTTTTCATGACACATGCTTATTAAATGTTTTCGCAGGCACCCTGTATAAGAAATGTCAATTCTAGCTACTGAGGCAGCTAGAGGCATGTAAGCTTACTTGAAGATAAGAAAAAAATCCATTACTTACTTTGTTTTTAAAAAGTAAGAGATACATTTCCAAAAAATTGTCCTAATTTCAATAAAAACGCCGTATATTCAAAAATAAGCGAGATATCAAAAATCGGCCAAATTTGTTTTTTCGAATTGGTCCATAGATTACCCCGGTATAAAAAATTTAACTCGATTTTGGTTTTCCTAAATTCTCGGTAAGAATGAAATTTTGATTTTTTTAGGGGTTTAGTTTACACCCCCGTATATTCCTTTTTTGAGCATAATGGAAAATTGATATTCAGACCAGTTTTTGTCGATGAAATTTCCAAAAACGTCCTGAAATCCGTATTTTGATATTCCATATCGTTCAGAAGATATATGTATCGAAACTTACCCTAAAAATGTGAATTATTCCAACCTATTGGCCAGCAGTGTACTTTATTTGATTTCCGACGTTTTGATTCAACCCGATGAAATATAACAGTTATATTTTGCCAATCGACTCGTAAATGTTATTCAAAACCTTACTTATTAATGTAATGCATTGCTTAACACTGAATTTTTGATTTGTACAAAGATTTTTAATCAACCACCACTGGATGACGCCGAAAAATATGGCGCAATCGCGTTTTATTCTGTTGAATATAGTGACGTGTAGAGACGGCAGTGTATTGGTAGGATTAAATGTATTTTTTTCAAAGAATCATTGATTCTTTTTCTCTTATAAAATTATTAATACTTTTTTTTATCAAATAACTGATGTCTATAACAAATAATAAAAAAATCATAACTTCATAGTACAACCTGCTTTAAACGTTACTGGAAAACATTAACATATATAGAATTTTTTAAAATCATTTTTCATTTTAAATTACAACTAGTGAGAAAAAAATTAAATTATTTTGTTTTTATATAAAATAAATGATGTATTGAGAAAATGCGCTCAGTTACCATTCTCACATCTATCGACTGCTGACTGACGTGGTCCTATCATCAATGAGCCGGACTGTCTCCTTTATTAACTTTATAGTTTTAATAAATATTTTGGAGAATTTCAGCATTGAGAAATCACTTTGACACACGTCATTTTTTTGTCAGGTATAAAGGAGCACTGTATTTTGCTGTCTAACTATTGGATTCTTGTTTTATATTATGTTGGCCCGTTTTCTATAAATGTTGAGCTCTTAGAAAACAGTTTAGAGACCTTAAGTAATATTGCACCTTTGTGAGCGTCCCAGCGCCAGGTGTCCCGGTACTACGAGTGCTGACTCTACAGCTACTTTCCATCACTAAAAAGTAACCAAAACTCAAAAAATTAGCTTTGAGAAAACTCTTTTACATTTTGGACGCCAGCTCCCCGACTATGATACTACTAAAATTGAACAATATTGTCATTTAATAAACATATTATATCGGTAGCATTGACGTTGTCAAATATGTAGGTATTAAGAATAAACTGCTTTCATAGACGGGCCCAAAGGGGGCCGAAGTTATTTGATACAATATTTTTTTAGGCGATCTGAATTATTAAAAATATATATTGAGAATGTCGTCATATAAGAATAGTTTTAAGTGGAACGGAGCCACCTTTAACTTCTAGATATTGACGAGATATTGTCCTAATTGACTACAAATTGCATGCAAATAATTTGCGTTAATATAATTAGAATATATGCAGAACTATTTTATATTATCATACCTACTTTAAAAATATCATGTAGCATTAGAACTCAGCATTAATAATTTGTTATTATTATACGTTACTTATTTGTATTACAGTAAAACCTCTTTATTATTTTTGACCTGAGAGGTCAAAAATAATCAAAAATAATTTGTGTGTTTTATTTACTAAATAAAATTTTACACATTGAAGAAACTGGCTACATATTTATATATTTACAAATTATGTGTACTTATACCTACGTACATACAAAAATGAGGTCAAGTAATAAAAAGTCATATATACGTATTTTACGCATCACCTGCCATATTAAATAATTACCTTTCTCAAAAATATTTCTCAATTGAGGTTTGTCTTAAGGTTTTAATTTTTATTTCTAAAACCTGAGATTCACATTCTGTTAAAATTCGGACAATTTGTACGGCTAGTTCAGTTTTATCATTACAAAATTGGAAATTGCACATCTCTGAGTTTTTCACACACTTCCCTCATATCTTGAATGTTTGACGTTTCAGATTCTTTCACATCTCTTTCATTATTTCAATTACAATGTTTATCATCAATGAATTCACTGAACGTCAAAATTAAGTTTTTCGGTCAAAACAATGCCGTCAATATATGCATAATTTTCTAACCTTACATCACGTGACTCAGGAAAAAGCCTTGCCAGTGGAATTTCATCTTCCTCATCGAAATCCTTGTCTTGTTGGAAATTTTTCAAGAATCCTATTTTTGCAAAACCTTTTGAAATTTTAGCTGCTGAAACTTTTATCCAGGCTGCTGATATCTAAACTAAAGCGCTGGTTAAATTATAGTCCAGGATACTTAGCTTCAAAATCATGCAATCTTACAAAAATAGACCTCCCTGCAATTTTGTTTTTTTAAACTGCTTATTATGATACCATAATACCAAATAATACCATAATACCATAATACCAGATACCATAATAATACCGTTTTCGAGATAGATGCTGCGAAGTTTGCGGAAGCATTCATTTCCACACAGTAAGGTGTAAAAGTGTATGGGACCTTTTAGTTAGATAATATCATGGTGTAACAGCAAATACTTTTACTATTAATTAATAAATAATGCATAATGCATCCGAATAACAAATAATAAACAAATAATAGGTATGTAATTTTCAAATAAATAATCTTTAAAACAGCTATAAATTAGT
>CAXKVY010000924.1:0-19188 GCA_964058915.1 Tetropium fuscum | reverse complement strand
AGGTTGCGCCAATTTGTACTGTCTAAAGATAGTCTACAGACACTGTACAGACTGCCATTTTTGTACGAGACGTATAACATAAGATACATTTGGCTTTTAAAGTACTAAGGTACTATTCCGCGGAAGACCTATAATTATGTATTTGTCCTCAAATAGCTTTAAACTTAAACTGCACTGGTGTACCTATTACAGTTCCTGAATCGAGTTGGAACCTTTTGTGTGAAACTAACACTGACGTATAGTTTTCCACAATCACCAAAACACTGAACAATATACTGGACGCGCGTCTATCTATGATTGCCTATCTATCTATGTATATTCTATGATTATTGCTGAAAGCATGAAGGCCAACTCTAGACTTTTTTGTTCTTCCATATTTGATATTAGTCATGTAATCATTGAATTGTCATGTAATCATTGAATTTGACCGGATCGCTTAGTTTGTTCACCATACGTTTTGTTACAGTGTTCAGAGCTAATTTCATAAATCCCCGACCTTTTGGCAAATGCTGATTATATTCTTAAGGTTCCCTAAATTGTGTTCCTGGAGTTTATGTCATGGGTTTTCGCAATTTATTCCGGGATGAATGAACAACTGTCATTTCTATATTTTTAAAACATCTGCTAAGACCACTAGTAAGACGATGTTCATATGGAATTGATATGAATTTAAGATTTGCTCTATTAATCTGAAAGATTGAAAAGTTGCCAAGGGTTTCTCTTTTTCAAACTTCTCCTTATTAAGAGAGAAACTTAAACTATGGTTAATTGGAATATTGAAGATCGCTATTTGGTGTTCCACGCGATGTGTCGTTTCGTGTCGTATCTATCAGTATTGGTATCTTTTCGGTTGTATATCAAATTTTAATTTATGTGGTATATTCCTAATTACTAGTATATCGAAGAATGGTACCTGCTTTCATTTTCATATTTAAACTTAATTGATGGGAATATATTGTTTAACTTGGTAACAAAGTCATCAATGTTAGAGACTTTTATGCAAAAATTGCAAAAATATCATCAATATACTTCAACCAAGTTCTAGAAAAATATTCGAGCTTTTGTTTTGCCTCAACTTCAAATCTACTCATGAATAGACTGACAATAAAAGTAGACAAAGAGTTATAGTCCCCAGGCCCACGCGTATTAACCGCCGAGGACATCGTCAAAGCGTTCAACAGAGTATGGTACGACGGATTGGTCATCTGACAATGGACGCTGGTTTTTTTGGTATCCCTCCTCAAGCTGATCTAATCCTGCATACGAGGCGGGACCATTCGAGCCAAAGTAGAAGGAGAGTTGTCAATCGACAGATGCCTAGAAGCAGGAGTACCCCAGGGGACCTTACTCTCCCCGCACTCGTTCAACCTATACACCGCGGACATGCCAAGGATGAACAACACCCTCTAGTCAGACGACACCGCCATCCTCGCTAGATCCTGATATTCGAGGCAGGCCCCCCGTTACCTGCAGGAAGCCGCTTTGCTTCTCGAGGAGTTGTACAACCGATGGAAGGTGGAAATCAACGCGGAGAAAATCCGAGCAGTGCTGTTCCGGAGGGTTCGTAAGCAGAGGCATCTTATCGAGATCACATCTCTATCCAAGAACATTGATGTGCTCACGAGTAAAAAAAATGTGAAGGAAATTTGTTTTCTCACCAGAATCATGGAGATGTAAGGACACGTCAGACTCACTTGAAGAACTAACATCATTCTACGAAAATATTTTTTTTAGTTTTCTTATAAGTAAGTACCTAGTCTTTACCGCCTTCTGATTAATCTTTAAAAATAGGTTTCCCTTCCCCTACATTTGATCATATAGTCTTTGGCTTTTTCACAATTTTTTTTGCAAAAAAAAATTCGCGCGTTACAGAGCCTACGACCTTGAACATGATACTACGGTGTATTAGTACTATATTCCAAAGTTGGTTCCCTGCTTTTTGACAAATGACGTTGAAATTGACATTGTTAATACTTGACTTCTGCTGATAAATAATCTAAATTTGACGTGTAAAACCAACAACACCTCTAATACAAGGGGTTATTGGTAAAACTCGTCCACCATGCTAAAATCAACATTCGGCAGATTGGAAAATCCTGGCTCCATTTTCTCACAATAATGTCCCGAAATATAGCAAAACACAGTTTTGTAGAGGAACACACAAAACATAACCACAAAACTAATGGTAAACAACTACAGTAGCAAATTAGTGCCCAAGAAAAGGGATTTGCAAATACATTTCTTTAATTTTACTTTTGGCACGCATTTTCTTCTAGGAAAATTGTTGTTTTCAACTTCTAACGAATTATTACCTAATTATAATGTAAAAAAGTAAGAATAAATAATTAAAAGATGGAGTAGATATATATGAAGTTATGTTACGTGCCAGTTTTGTATAATGCACAGAAAATGTAAAATGGTTACTGTAGGATTGCATTCATACATCCATCAAAATAAATTTGAGAGCAACATGAATATATTAACATGTAAGTTACCCTACTACTATATGCCTTACCTACAGTAAAATATTCCGAGAAACAAGCAACTTCCAGTTATTTACAAAACGTAATCGGCCTTATTACGTACTTCTAAAAGTACTGTAGCTAGGAAAAGAAACACAGGACTATATCGCCCGTCTATTTCTATGCAAGTTAACTCCGCTTACTATGTATACCCCGGCAATATCAGCGAGGTATCTCCAGCTTGCATACATTTTTAAAACAAATACGACATTGTTGGAGAACACATGTACCTACAACCGTGCTATAATGGCTGCACCGGGACGTGAGAGTTTTATTAGTATTGTGTTTGTGGTAGAGGGTTCAGGTGCAGATCCAGCGTAATAAATAATGATGTATATATGACTAGACTACCCTAGTCCCATCTTGTTTTTCTTTCCCTTGAGCATCACTTGCAGACTCTGCCAGAATACTATATGAATAATCTACACCTACGGAATTGATTAATTTTAACAGGAGCTCTGTTACCTATATTCCAAATCATTTAGAGAAAGTACCTAAACTAGAAATTAGAAATACTGAATATTTACTTATACAGCACTTAAACCTACACTATCTACTAAAATTTGTAGAGACATATTTTTAATGGACCGTTTGTCTTTTTCTTGAAACAACTCGACTTTCCTGAAGTATTATTTGCGAGCGATATTAACATTGACTATTGTTAAGAAACGTCATCGCCTCAGTGCAGGAAACCTAATAAACCTATAATTAAAAGTCATGCACGTGAGATAGTTTTCAATGTACTTATATAATTTTACTTTAAAAATGCAAAAAATTATTCAGAAACATTGACGGAAGTGGAAGATAAAACATCCCAAGCGACAGGTGAGTTAATAATAATGCATTAAACTTTTCTCAAGAAAAATATAAGTAAAATAAAGAGAGCAGCGGTGAAGTCAAATTTATGTGATAAGATCATCAGTCACGGATATAACGGAATATCAATCTCGAGACATTCCACAAATAATTTCGACGATTTTCCTAAACGTGAAGGTTGTCGTGTTTCAGTAAAGAAAATGGGCTTTACGTGGAGCAGAGCACAAAAAGATCTTATTGAAAAAATGGAAATCAGAGCCATGCGAATTAAATATTTAAAAAATTAAAATATTTCAATAGTCAGAACAGACCAATAGTATTTTTGGATGAAACGTGCTTACATAGTGGACACGTATCTTCTAAAATTGGACTGATGATTCTACTAAAGGATTATTTGCAAATAAGAGATGAATATTAACTATTGTACACGCAGGAGTAGAAATGGATTTAATACCTAATTATCTCTTAATATTAAAATCAGGTACCAAATCTGGTAATTATCATTCAGAAATGAATTCGGAAAATTATGATATTGGAAGAAAAATTAATTCCATATCTACCTGTACTTCCATTGTATTAACCGATAATATCCCCTATCTTATCTTTTCAATCAACTGAAATGACACCTGAATTATTTGAATTGATTAAAAATAATAAAGAACAATATATATAAGATACAAATTTGATGAGATGTGACATGCATATGGTCACACTGTTTTACGGCTCCCGCCATGCAATCCAGATTTAAAGCCAATTGAGTTAATTTAGGCTTCAGTCAAAAACAAAGAATCCAAAAAAATGTAACGTTTGAACTAGATGGTATCAAACGTTTAGCGGAAGAAGAATTTAATAAAATAACTTTGGATGAGTTGCAGAAACGATGTCAATATGTGGTCAAAATAGATGATTATTTGCAAACAGAGTTAAGGCAAGACATAGAAAGTTAAGTGGACACACTAATTATAAACTTGAATGAATTTAGTGATGACAGCAGTATTTATTTGTACAGTTGTTGCCTATTTACCTGATCCATCAGTGGTGGCTCGTGACTAAAGCATCAGGTAGGGCAGACAATTTGGCATATTAAATTTGGCACGCGAAGCATTAATGGCGCCGCAGGCAAAAATTTTTAAAATTTTCATGGTCACGCGTTTTCCTGGCACTTCAGAATTTCAATGAAAAATCCATTTACAAAAAATTACAGGGTTTCACATGATTTTTGGAAAAAGTATCATTTCAGGAAAATGCGTGATCTTGAAAATTTGAAAAATCCATTTCAATGAAAAATCCATTTACAAAAAATTACAGGGTTTCACAAACATGATTTTTGGAAAAAGTTACAAACTTTTTTGAAATAATATTTATTCACGAATTACTGATGTTATAAATAAATTGAAATAAACAAAATATATTTTATTAGATTGTTAAATATTTTTTATAAACCAATAGGTATTTCGTTTGTCAAATTTACGATCAATGATTCAACGAATTTTAATTTTCCTTGGCGTATTTTGATTTTTTTATTTAACTCTAGCTTGTCAATTTACTTTTGAAACTTTTTCTTCGTCCACCATTTTAATGTCGAATATATGTGTTCCTCAAATCGCGCATGTTTTTTAAAGATTCATTAATATGTTTTAAATCAAAATATCCGGCGAATTCCACGGAGTTCGAGTACCTACGTTCGTTCAACAAATAAATTACTACATACATAATTATATGAAAATCATAGCTGAAAAGCTAAAGAATAAAGGGCGATATTATTTTCGTATTATAGGATAATATGCAACATAATTAGTTTCCTACAGGCCTAACCTATAGGTAGGATATAATAAATATAGGTACTTCGATTAATTGGTTTTCAATAAATATTTAAATACCGTGGTTCTAATAGGTACTAGATAAAATTTTAAATCCCCTACAATTTACTCAGTGGTAATTATAAGAATAAAGTTTTTATTATAATAATTACGTATCACTTCAAGTGTACGGGATTTAAAATTTCATCTAAAACCGAGGTATTTAATATTTATTATTGTTTTGAGACAAAAATTATTAGTTCAGCAAATAGTTACTTTGCCGCTTCAGAAATGTGACGGGTATAGGCTACGGGCATTACGGGCAAGCCCATCTCAGACTGTCTCAGGGTGGATACAACCTAGGCATACGTTTACCGTTTCGCTCGCACAATCGTCGCCGCGTATACCTCGAACGTATATCGCGAATTAATACAGGCCTGCTTGTCATCTACGGGCTTATTAGCAGGTCTCCCTCGCGCTATGGGCAAACAGATCGTACCTATTAAAATTTATTTGGGGATTAATAATATACTTTTCGTTTATAATCTTACTTAAGACTTAAAATCTGTTATGCTATTGTGTTAAAACATCTTGAACATTCTACATGATAATTGAAAAATATATTTGAATATTGGTTTTTCTTTTATATTTATACCTTAAATCCTAGGGTGGCTACTGCCCACCTCGAGGAGCCGCCACTGTGATCCATCAGAACAATATATTATTATTACTATTTCTATTGCTTTACAGTAGGCCGAATTGTGTGCTGTTGTAATATAATATGTGAAATATATGTATTAGATACTGTTTACTTATTTTAAATACCATGTCTTAAAATATATTTATAATTACTAAGTAATATTAGTTTTTTTTTAATACATACAAAATTATTGAAGGGTATAATATACATATCAGTAGTTGCTATTTTAAAACAGCAAGGGGTACCTACCATTATATTTAGAGGTAAAAGTTGTTTTGTTTATTATATTAGGGATCGTCCACGAACGAGTCCTACCCGCCGCTGTGATATTATCACTATTTGTCCTACCAATAGCATTAATCGGAGGCATATCTTTACGTGCGCAACGAGAGGCCACCATAAATTGCGATTGCGTAGATGTACGTGTATAAGAGATTTTACAGTAGTGATACTGGAATCTAGTGATTTTCCTAGAATTGTATAATACGTTGCCGAATAACTGTATAAAGTATGATCACGTGGTGTACAAACATTATGAAATACCTAGTATATCTCAACATTACGCATACAAATAAATTATTTCCAAAAGCTTTCTTTGATGCCGCGAGGTCCCGATAAGATTTAATTTATTTTCAATAACAACTTTTAAGGGAAATCTTTATATCAGTCCCCAAATGTGGTGCAGAAGAAACGGCGGATAATGATTTATTACAAGATCTATTTTAAAAATAATTTATTTCAATTTGCCCGGTAAACGTTTGTGAATCCTGAATGTGGAAAAGTAATTTAAAAGTAATTTCAAGCACTCTATTTCCCGATATCAGGCCGAAATTGTTCCGCGCTACGTTAACTGGCATAACGCTAAATAAATCCTGAGGATGACTTCGTGACGTTATTAAAAATACATAATAGTCCAAGCAATCGGGGGGAGGGGTTTCTAATCGCAAAAGGTCGGAAAAAAATGAAATTTGGTGGGATGGTAAACATAGGTCCCCTGATAGCACACCTGACCTGGGGGGGGGGTTGCCGCTCGAGGGGCGGGGAATGAAAACTCTGCGTGGCGATGGTTTTCGAGAACTATATATTTGTATAGATGTCATGTACACTGAACGAATTGCATGCCAATGTAACAATATTTCTGCATAAGAGAAAGTCCAGAATGACCAGAAACACGTGTCAGCTAACATATATTATCATAAATATTATATATAATAACATATTATTTATATTCGCTGATTTTGTCCTAACACTCTTAACCTAAGAGTGACCAACTAAAAAAAAACAACCTAGTTCGCGCATGCGCGTGAGAAAAATGTTAACGCGGGAAGCTGTTTTGTCGCTTCTCATTGGTTGTAGCGTTCTATGACCGCATGGCAGCACATTTAAGCCCTATAAAACAACGATTTCTTCACGAAAAATTGCTCGATCCGCTATATAAAGAAATCAGTGTATAGCTTAAGCTCTCTACTTATAACAAGCCAAGTTTCGAATATATAGGATAGGTTAAGTAGAACGGCTGCTACGCGTCAAAGAGTGAATGCCTCGTATCTCGGCTTCTATTGGTCCTACAGTATTTTTTAATTCATATAGAAATCGGCGCAGCAATCGAATTCAGTTTGTAACACATCTCACAAGTTGAAAATTACGGTCCTTAGTTATGGGTTTTTCGTTAATAAAAATTTAATTTCATTATGAAATTGGGATGCTGAAAGACACTGATATTACCTACCGATTGCAATAATTTTCATCAAGATCGTTACCTACGCTGTGACAGGCTGGGGAGCGATCCAAAATGTCAACTTAACAGTGTTGCAATAGGTCGTAATAGTAAAATATTTGAATCGAACGAAGCGCATTTTATTTAGAATTCTAATAGTTATGTAATACTCCAATTTCAATGAAGTTCCTATATTTGATCGTGTTTTTGTTTAATTTTTTCGAATTTCTTAACTTTGGCACTAAATATCACCGGGAAAAAAATTTTGGGTTTTTTAAAATATTTAATCCTTACGTAAAATAATCTGCTGGACTTTTCTCTCTAAAATCATTACTTTTCCCATTGATACTTTTCATATTGAGAGAAAAGTGGAAAAAGTGCCGTTTTCATAATTATTTTGAAATAAAAATCATGAGGCGTATCTCGTTCATTGTAACTTTTTTAATGGCTTACTATATACGTTAAGATCTTTCATTTAAACCCTATTTCAGCGGGTTCCATAGAAAATTAAAATTCACGATGTTTTTTTTTCTCTGACACACCTACTACTAATTTTTGTTACTGCTATGCAATCTCCAATTCCCACAATTATTGCCAACTCTTCAGACTCGTCGAATAATATACTTCTGACAATAATACATGCCTCATTATTTAAAGAATAACCTCCAGATAGCTTCCCGACAAATCATGCAAGTGATCAATTGCGAAGTTATATGGGAGAAGCCATAATAACCATACATTATTGATGAGAATAAAAAATAAGATTGGTGAATAATAGGGTTATTTGGTGTTAGCACACGGTTAGATCATCTCAATAGGCCGCTTTCTATGCCTTTAGCCATCGCACTCACTCGTTCCATTCCAGACACAATGCAAACATAGTTGGCCTTATAAATAAATCAGCGGGCACATTAGCATATGATTGCCAAGCTCTGAATATCCACTTGTGCTGATAAGACGTGATAACAGTCGGCCGGAAGTGACGCCCTCCCTCTTTATTGCTGTCCCGGAAGTACGTGTGTATACCGCGCCTGATGAAAGGCAGTTCGTTATTTTTTACGAGGGCGGAGCATGTTCCTTCTGATTATTAACATGTGTCAGGGTTTGTATTCGCCCGAGCACCGTTTCTTTATTCTCCTGATTTATTTGATCTTCTGGATTGTACGGTGCGGAGAAATAATTATACACCATTTCGAAAATTTATAATGTGTAATCAGGGCTTATCTCCACTTACAGCCCGACCGCTAGACGGTAGTTTTGATGCTATCGCCGCCCCGACGTTGTTTATTTGCTTATTACTTGAAAGCATAAACAGTGGCACTATTACATATATACATAGTGTTTTTAACTTGATGCGAGAGATTTTAAGAGGTGAATGTACGCCAAAATTAAGGAGGGTCTTTTATATGTTTTTCCAAAAACCATTTCCCTTCCACGTTACAGCCCTCTAAAGTTGGGTTAAAAAAAGTATTTTTATTTATTTTCCCCACTATGGAAAAATTTGAGGAATGAAATTTGGCGAAATTTAGAGAAATTTTTCTCTAATAAAATGATAGTCCCCAGTATACCGTCCTTTTTTGAAAGTTATTACAAAAGTGGTAAAAATGGCCTTAGCGGCTTCATTTTAACGAGTCTACCACACTGTAAAATTTTCAGAGTACGGAATGGGCCCTTTTCCGCACGCAGCCCCTAAACCGGTCGGTTACGAATTTTTATTACAAAAATTTTATTTAACAATTTTATTTCTGGCCAGCTGACAGCTACTTGTTTCATCCCACAACGTCTTTCTTATGGGTGTTTTCCTTTATTATATGGAGTTCCGCTGCAATTGGTAGTGTATTTGAAGGACCAGGCTAGTTCAGTCAGCTTCTTTATTGCCGTTGTATTGTCAGTGTCCTTTGACCCAACATAGGAGGCAGAAGATGTTATTCATCTGACATCTATTTTATAGTTTTTCATGGCCAGTAGTGATTGTCTACTATCTGTGCAGATTCTGATTGTCTTCCCCATTATTTCTCTGCGAGCAATCTCTTGTGCGGCTATGGTTATACCTGTGAGTTATGTTTGTACTACACTGGCATTTTTATCCTTGTCCAGTTGCATCGAAGTCGCAGATTTCTGGAATATATACCACAACCTGCTACTTCCTTCATCTTTGATCCGTCTGTGAAGACATAGTTTACATCTTCAACGCCGATCTCATCTTCACCAATAGTTTGTATGGTGTAAGGTTTATTAAAGATAAGCCAAGGGGGAATACCATCTGCACATGCCTGTAAAAGGGGTATCGTTTTGACAGCCTCAAGCTTTTGGTTTGGCCACAGCTTGCGTTTTGTCATGGTAGTCAAAGCCACTTCTTCTAGATGTAGATCTAGCGATGGAAGACACAGCATTACCGCCATTGCTCTCGTTGGTGTTCGCATAGCTCCAGATATACAACTCTTTGTACCTGGCATAGCTTGAGTTTCGCTGTTATTTGTTGACTTTTGGGTCACCAAATAACAGCTCCAGCGGGCAGGATGTTTCAAAAGCTGTATATTCCTCTATTCTGCCACTATCGTTGAGCACGTCGAGTTATTCCAGTTTCTTCCCGAGTTGACCTCGATATTTTTCTTCGTCGGTTCCTCGTGGATCCCAAAATGGTTTTTTTTTGGTGCTTTAATAAGATTATGAGTTAATCCACCGTTGGTCTGCCATTGCGACAATGTCAGGCACATTCCAGTTTTGGATTGACTGGATATATTCAATGTAGCCAATATTATATCAATTATAGTTTGACTTCTAGAGTTAACAAATGTCGGTATGCAACATCTGTTCATTATACTAGTAGAATATATACCAGTTGATGCGAAATTATACTATTAGTCCATAACTTGTCCGATAGATTTTCACCCTTGTTTTTTCAGTCCGACAACCCGCATACGAATTAAAATGAAGCCGCTAAGATCAGTTTTACCACTTTTGTAATAACTTTCAAAAAAGGACGGTGTACTGGAGACTAATAGTTTGTGACAGTTTTTGAAACCCTGAGATATTGTTACAATGGGATAAAAAACCAACCCGTATAATATTTTTAAGATGTCGACATTTATTTACTTAAAGAACGACGCCTTAAAAGCTTCTGATAAAAAATATTATAGGGGTTGGTTTTTTACTCAATTGTAATAATATGCCAGGATCATAAAAACTGTTTTGTTTCCTTACTTATTTCACTTAATCTATGCTCATGCAAAGATTCAACCTGCAGATTCTTCGCAGAATTAATAGTTTGCTTAGAAAATTAGAATGATACACCACCCCCTTCCAAATAAATTTACTAACCCCATAGTAAAATCATTTGGTGAAACAGTCAAGTAGGCTGATGTTGAATCTAAGGTTTGATAAGTATTGTCATTATTTTTGTTTTATGTAGAGAGCTTTAGAATTTAAAACTTTCAATTATATATTTTTTTAATTTATCGTCAAGTTTACAGTTAAAATAAATACAAATTGTTCTGTGTTTTAACCCTCTAGAGATTAGAGAAAACAAAAACAATGGCAATACTTGCCATAATGACTTTATCTGACAACAGACTACGTGACTGTTTCACCGAATAATAATACTTCAGTGAATTTATTTGAAAGGGGATATTAAAATATTTAATTTTCATGAGCAAACTATGAATTTTTTGAAGAAAGCTCAAGAGACAAAAAAAAGATTGAGGTCATCTTTACACATTACATTTTTTAATAAATAAACGCGTTAAAAAGTTTTGATGAAACATATTATAGGGTTTGGCTTTTTTACCCCCTTGTAACAATATCTCATGGCTACAAAAATTGTCACAAACTGTAATTATTGTTTTAAACTGTAATTTTATAAGTGAAAGTTTTCGGGCGAATTAAATTCTTCCATAGTGGAGAAAAATAAAAACCATTTTTACCCCAAATTTAGAGGATAATTTGGAGGGGAAGGGGAAGGGATATCTTTATTTGGAAAAATAAAGATATGAATGAGCCCCTTAAATTTTGCTGAACATTAACCTCTTAAAATTTTTCACATCAATTTAGAAACCCTGTTTATATACTGCTGGAATATTCATTATAGATGACATTCATTTAAAAACTGCTTTAATTCTTAATTTTATTTAACCTTTAAGTTTTATCAACATTATAGAGGTATAATTTAGAAAATCGTAGCATTAATAATTACGAAAAAGTCTTTGGGCACGAATATGCATGAGGTCTCATGTTTTCAGATATAAATGTGATATTAAGCAGGCTCTAATAATTCATGTGAAATAATGAAGTTTTCAATTGCTGAAATAGATTTTAAATTTTGTCTGAATTATGCAGACTAAATAAAACAACATTCCACCGAGAACGAAATTTGCAAAATTTATCTCTAATTGTAATTACTATTGCTATTCCCTCACAAAGAGAATGATTGTTCAAAAATTCAACTTTTCAATTACGCTTTGTTAACCGTAACTTAATAATAGATTGTATTTTACCCAAAAAAAAAACTTTAACACACCGCTCCTTTTAAATAATGATTAGAAAGAAGCCAGTGGAAATAGCGTAATTGCAGTACGGTAAGGTTAATGGAAAATCGGGGGCCGCTACCGAAACGAACCTGCCTCGGTGGAAAATTCGACTGATTAAATTTCTTGTTTTTCTCTAATGTATAAGTTCCATGTACAATTATATAGTATGTTCATTTTCACATTTTTCTCTTTTATTACTTTACTCACTTAGAAATATGTCTATGGGGGTTGTTATTGGTAAAATCTTGCGGGAATTACCAAGATCGTATTTTCTATATAGCATATTATCGCAAATTATGGAGCTCTTTCATTTTCCAAATTTAGCGTTTCTGTAACGTCCTCTAGCGGCCATCTTACAAGCTTGAATATAATTTCCAGATAATTATTTAGTCCACTTTTGTTATACATTTTCCTCCCAGCGTTATATGATATACAGTTTCTGAGATTGTCCTCAAATTGTTCATAAGAATCATAAATTTAATATTCAGTATTAAATATATTTTGATACCATTGTAAGAAACTTATTCCTTACGAATCGAGAATTATAATTTCCCCTGTTATGTTGGCAAGAAGGGGGATATGTGATTCAACTGAGTGATTGCTGAACGCTCAATGCGGTACAACAGCAATATAGCCTAGAGGTAAAAGTTAGGAATTTCCTGTCTTAATTAAATAATAGTTTCTCAGTCCCTATCCCGGTAGGGTAAGTTTAATGATATTCCATCGAAATTCCAATGTAAGGTACTGATACAGCATAATGGAGATTTGGTGGCAGCATAATGGTGGCAGTCATTTATTGGAGTTAAGTTTGGGGGAGAAAAATATTATAGGTATTATAATGCCCCAGTAGTATGCCTTTAGAAAATAATTCAGTTGTCAACGAATATGCCTAGATATCATCTTTTTTGTAAAAATTATAGAAATATTTTATATTTTGCTGACATGCAGCATTTCATTTGCAAATGCAGCTTTTATCATTAATAGAATTTAAAGATATCTTTGAAGTTTGCAGATAATTCGAGGAGTTTACCTATAGAGGTTTATCCTATGACAGAATTATGGTGAATTTTAGAGAATCATCTGCATGAGTGACCTCTGTTATATTCACCTGAATGTACGGCGTCTATTTGAGTACGAGTGCTCTTCTGGTAAAGCGGCAACTACCTGTTATCCGCTCTCTCCCGCTCTTTGGTCTACTAAAATTATTGACGCGGCCAATTTAAAATCTTAAACACGTCCTTAATTCTTTGTACCCATTTTTATTACTTGAAAAATATTGGCAGTAGAAGCAGTTGTAATAATGACACTCTTAGATTTTACTATATTATTTATTCTTTTCTGGAATAATGCTAGAATCTGAACCGCATAAATAATTAAGAACTGTTAATAATTAATAATAATAATAATAATAACAATAATTACTAAGTAGATGATTAGGTTTAATTATTAGTTAAAGCGATGAGTCTTTTATATTAAAACTAAGAATATTTTTTGAAAGTACATTAAGAATTTCGTATGCCAACTCAGTCTTTTTACACAATGTTTTTTTTAAATAATTGTTCAAATCCAATATATTGGTATATTCCACTAAGAGCTTATACAGGCATGGGTATTTAATGGGCAGCCTACTACTGCCCGCCGACGAAATTTGTGCAGCCCTCGAAATATTTCTAAAATGCTATTCAATCCGGCCCACCGACCGTATGCAACAAGAAAATATATTTTGTTAAAAATCAACTTATTTTTTTCTTTTAGTTTTTTAGTTTTTAGTTTTTTTAAGTTATTATTTTGTTAAGACGTAAATTTGACGAATGCAGTTTGTACAAATTTTACGCCAAATACTTTCCAATGGAGAAATGTAAGAACTTGGCAATCTTCATCTGCAAAATGATGGCACTGTTCGGAGGCACGTATTGCTGTGGGCAATTTTTTTTCCAAAATAAATTTTACGAAGTACAAAAATAGGTCAAGATTAACGGATTGTAATTTGGAAAATACCTTGCGTATAGCAGTGGCTCACGAATCACTCGCGCCTAATTTTGATATGTTAGTTAAACACTGTCAGTGTCAAATATCATACTAATTAAATGAAAACAAAATTAAATTCATTGTATTCATTATTTTCTATGTTTTATACTCCACATATTGTTTACTAACATATTTATTTTATAACTACAAACTAGTAGATAGAAAATATATATTCATTTTAATTTTGTTGTTACATGACAATTATTTTTATGTGCCTCTTGTACCTATGCATTTGCAATGTGAATGTATTTCGGTCGTATCTATATGTAATAATATTTGTATACTAAAAATAAAAATACGTAAAAAAACTTTTAACATAAAGGGTTTTATTTCAAATCATCAGTAGTTGTACTAAAAACTGCAAAATAATTGTCCACTGTCTAAGTATGACGTATGGGACTCGTTAAAAGCAACCAAATGAGCCCAGTTACCTTAAACAACCAAGTTTGAAAGAAGTCGGTTAATAAATTCTATAGTCCGTCATTTTGTATGCGCCATTTTGATTTTCTAAGTTTGAGTCAATAATTGTATTGAGTTACCTTAGACACCGAAAACTTTCAAGTATGAGACAAATCGATTCATAAATAAGATAGTCCACCATTTTAGAACCGCCGCTTCGATTTTTTGTAATATTTTCTTAACACTCGGAGTAGTTTCCATAAACACCAAAACACTTTCACTTCGTTCGACGCACGTTTCGCCAACCAAGTTGGCATCGTCCGGAGACGATTAAAAACTAATCTTAAAACCCGTTTGACTTTGAAATTTCAAAAATTTTCGCTTGCGACGCTATCTCGGAATCTTCTCGCCCAAAGCATCTACAAATTTTTAATATGGCCCTAAGTTAAATAAAGGTTGCTCACGCCTACTTAATAGATATGGGACAGGATACCGACAAATGATACCATGTAATGTTGAACGTACAGCAAGATATATAGTGTGGGATACTTTATTTAATAAATATGTATAGAATAAATTGACTGGCCCACATTTCATTTATATTTATAAAATGGACAAGGATGCCTAGGCTGGCAGCTGCAGAAGAGCAATAACGTTGCTCGATGGGCTCTGAAATGGCGATTGTTCAGAATGCGGGTTTCTTTGATGATAAAGTGCAGAAATAACATAACGCATGGATCCATATCGAAAATGTAGTGGATGGGAATAAGAATGGAATATTGAATGAGCGCTACCGCGGTGTACATTCCGGGGAACAAGGATTGCACCAGCTTACTTTATCAAGTGTGCCGGATCTTTTAGCAATATATGTAATATTGGAACGTTGCGAAGGAGGCGCTTTCCTGGTTGGCAAGCATCAATTCCCCTTATCTCTTTTATATCCTTCGGATTATTGCTCATCCGACGTCAAAAATATGGTTATGTGTTAGCGTTAAAAATGAAGCCCTTAATATCAATAGCTTGTGATTCTGATTTGCCGACTTGGCAAGGAGAATAACAAGAGTTACAAATTTTACAACAACAATTACAAGGTAATTTTAAAAATTAAATTCAATCATCTCTAAAAGTGAAGCATAAGTAAATCATAAAAATAGAAACGGACACACAAGAAAGTACGTCAACTTTCGTTCTCTATGTTAGAGAGACTGGAGACCCTTTCTTTTTTTAATCTTCTATAAGTGAGCTGCCGATTGTATGGGAAGGCAGGCACATACCGAAATGAGGCTGTTATTTGTTCATTCTCTTTATAGAACAAAGTGTTTTGTTCAATAAAAGTTACGGTCCTCTATAGAATAAATCGTGAGCATAGAGTAAAACAGTAACAGAACAATTTATTATTGCAGTAATTGTATGGCATGTTTGGGTCTATAAAGAGATGTGAAAACAAACCAGAGGCCAAAGATTGCCTCTAACGAGTCAATTAGATACTGGCACTATTTATTATATTATTGTCGATTTCTGCAATCGTCGTCTACATAACTATATTTATGTCCTTTATGTTTTCTGTTGGATGGATAATTTTCAATTGATTTTTCAATAGTATCTAATGATAGTACCATAAAGATAAATGAAGTTACAACACAGTAAACTCAATTCAAAAAAATCCTCACCTTACATTTAATGGATAAAATATTGCCATATATAAATAGAATTGGACTGAGTGGAATTGTATATGGACATTGATATGAATATATAAATCTAGTTGCTGTTTATATATATATATATATATATATATATATATATATATATATATATATATATATATATATATATATATATATATATATATATATATATATATATATATATATATATATATATATATATATATTGGTTGAATGTACTTGGTGATTCCCGGATGTTCTCCCACGTCTTCTATTCTTCTTAAACGACATTTCGGCAGTCACATCTGCCACCTTCAGGCTTGTTGCTGCTTCTGGTTGCAGTTCAGTTCAGTTCGAGCAAACAGAAAGAGGCAACAAGCCGTTACGGTGAAGAACCTGGAAATGGCAGACGTGACTCCGAAATGTCGCAAACACAGATAGTCATATTTCATAATTGGTTAGATTTATCAACGAGGGAATCAGAACAATCACTGCTACATACTATGCAATTCAAATTGCCATAAACGATTCATATAAAAGTGACACAGAGTAGCTGTGGGACAAGATATAAATCATCTGACACTGGTTATTGTTTTAAAGATGCCAGAGGAATGATAAAGGCAAGGGCGTATTTACATGTATTGTTACTCATTTGCCCACGCGTTTAGTGGATGCAATACGACTTGGTCTTCGGTAATGGAATAGTACAGATTGTCGGAGTGGTCAACAACAGAAACGATATATATGGAAGACGCCGTTAGTAACCCCAAATATGCAAAGAAGCAGTAATAATTTTACGATGGCGATTTACGATCGCACTGTCTTTAAGTTATAAAAGATCCATTTCCTTTAACAAATTTGTTGGACACTAACATCTACAGCATTACAACACTATTCCTACCACCAAATTTAGTCTTGGATAGGCGAGAATATGATTTCTATAGAGTGGGATTGAAAAAAAAAAGAGAGACACCCTATCGAGAGTTTTCATCAACGAGACACTGGCATCAGTTGCCATGCTTCAGCTGGTGTGGTACAAGAAGGGTAGTGGGAAGGGTAGTGCGCTGCTCAACTTCAACGCCCTACCCCCTACTACCCTACCATATCTATATATATATATATATATATATATATATATATATATATATATATATATATATATATATATATATATATATATATATATATATATATATATATATATATATATATGTATATATATATATATATATATATATATATATATATATATATATATATATATATATATATATATATATATATATATATATGTGTGTGTGTGTGTGTATATATATATATGTATATATATATATATATATATATATATATATATATATATATATATATATATATATATATATATATATATATATATATATATATATATATATATATATATATATATATATGTGTATAAAGAATATACTTACCCATTATATATCTGTAAGTATATATGGAAATGATTCATTTAGAAGTTGTACAAGTTCTTACGCCTTTATTGAGGCTCTGCAAAATTATGTACGATTTATTTTTCAAGTATAGAGTGCCACTATACTTGAATTTAACATCAACATCTATATACCATTCTCATACTGACACTTTTATGTGACATTAGTTTTACAGACAACTCACATTCATAGAAAACGACTACATAGTAATCTATTTACAATTGTTCTCCCTGAACAAATTGAAAAAAAAACAAAAACCTACTGCAAGACTATACCTACAATACCTACATGTGTACAAACTTAAACTAAAAAATAGAAAATAAAATATTTTTAACAAAATAACAAAACCGTCTTCTAGAAAATCTATTCTAATAAACTGCATTAAAAAGTAAAAAATAATTACATTATTCATTCATGAACACCCTAAAAAACTGTTGATAACTTCTGTACGTATAGCACATTAATTTGATCCATACGAATGTAATGACGTACACGCCAAGATAGCTGAAAAAGACCATATGTTACAAACAAGACAATGAAAGCCATAAACTACTAGTCAGCATAGCATATTCATTATATTAAATGTTGTGCTTTTCTCATTTAAGACCCAACTTAACGCATAAATGGTGCACATTCAGTTTAAATTTGCAGGAAAATTGATTTCCGGAAACGCTGTTCGCCCGGTTTGCCTGCGGAATTCAATCTTGCGTTCTAACAAATTTAAGTTTCGCTCTTGAATAAAAGTACGTGTGTTCAGGTAAACCGTGGGGTAATCCGTACAATTGTATCGCAGCCATCCCTTGCAAATCTGCGGAGTATCAATTGAAAAACAATTCCACTGTTTCCGTAGGCGAAAGCTGCTTTAGCTTAACTAAATCTCCGAAGTTTTAGGAATACACACGAACATCGTAGGGCCTATAGACCATTAAAATCGGTTTATCCTGATATATGCACGCTTATCTTCATAGGCGTTCATTCGTTGCGGGCCTAAATTTAGACACAAGGAAAGATTCCTCGGTTGTAAATTTTCAGTTTGAACTAAATCCGTGTAATTTAATTCATGCTAATACGCCTTCATTCAAATCAATTTAATTTATAACACCTGCATTGTCTTGTATCATGCTACGGTGTATTTCACGGTTTTTGGTCGATTCGCTAGAGGGTTAAACTGTTCCGGAATGAAATCTGCTCTTTGTAGGATTTGTTTTTTATTGATATAATTTAATAAAAAGGAATTTTAGACCAAAATATTACACAGTTCGTTTAACTGCACGGGATCGAACCTTCCCAGACTATCCCGGGACTTTGGGAATAGAGGATTAGTAATAACTGAAAGGGATTATTCACGCAGCTGTTTATATATAAAAGAGTTCACCACATGTGTAAAGATTTATATTTTATTTTATATTTATATTTTATATTTTATTTTAACAACGTTAGTTGGATAAGATACAGCTACATATAATAGACTTCGTTGTGCTGTCTCTCTCGTTTTATTATTTTTTAACAAAGAACGCGTGGATAGCTATGTTACAGATTAAGAATAAT
>CAXKVY010000923.1:600000-869880 GCA_964058915.1 Tetropium fuscum | reverse complement strand
ATTCGCATTTTTTTTAGAATAAGAAAATAGAAAGAAGAAGAAAAACGAATACGAAAACGATCACCAAACTACCTTGAATAAATCTACAAAATTGTTATTGAAAACCCGTTATTAATAAATTAATGTTATAGACTGATTCATTGACATTTTGTATTTGCATACCTATATTGTATCTGCATACCTATATTTACATGAATTCAAATGAAAACAACCATTTGAGCGATTTTCATTCTAAAACATTTTTGTCGTGCAACTTCACATTTTATTGCCTATATTTTACGTTAAAGGTGAAAAGATAATTTCCATGTGCCTCGGTTGCCATGCTGATCCGTTTGCCCGCATCCCGTAAACAACAATTGATCGAAGGAGTTTATAAAATGAGCAGAAATCTCAGCAGGCCCCTATTAGTTGTGGAGTATACAGTGCGAGATGTTCAGCAACAGCGGTACAGGGACTGGCAGAA
Organism: Tetropium fuscum; assembly: GCA_964058915.1. NCBI lineage: Eukaryota > Metazoa > Arthropoda > Insecta > Coleoptera > Cerambycidae > Tetropium > Tetropium fuscum. The sequence continues at coordinate 869,417 of CAXKVY010000923.1, read as the reverse complement.
AGCAGCGCCCCACCACGGGGTACTTAGTGCGGCCTCGTCTGGGTGCCCTCAGGTCTCTATATTCTTCTAGGCCCTTTTCCGCTTACCCCTCGGATAAAAGAAGAAAACTGAAGTGAGTCTAAACTGAGCTAAAAAGTGTCTGTAACAAATGCTCATTTGCTTCTACATTGCTATCTGCATTTTATTGACTTTCATGTCACTTATTTAACTTTAAGATAAATAGAGAAACAATTGTTTACACTGGGTGCTAAACAAATACCTGTTTTTTCAAATTTCAAATGTCAAATTTTATCTTGTGCCTAGCGTTAAACAAACACCCTGTATTTCAAAGTTTTATACAATTTATTATATGTGTCTGTTTAAAACAAAAGATACAAATGTTTTAGTAAAATGTTACATTTTCTCAATAAAGTACCAAAAAAATCTCAATATTTCATAATCATAAGGACTCACATTAGCATTGATATATTTTATGTAACAATAATAAACATTAAACATTAAAACCTATTATTAGTAGCCCCTTGTACAGCGTCCCTTTTTGGAAATTATTACAAAAAGGGTAAAAATTATCTTAGCAGCTTCATTTTAACGAGTCTACCATACTGCAAAATTTTCAGAGTACGGGATGGGCGCTTTTCCGCAGGCGCAGCACTTAAACCTGTCTTTCTAGCGCGGTTACGATTTTTTATTACAAAACTTAATTTTTTTATTTTAATTGAAAGCTTATGCGTCAAATCAAAAGAAATTTTTTTTATTCGAAAAAGCGGGTGAGAATGTCGAGTCCCGCATCTACAACATATCACTCTAGCGCGGTACCGTTTTGTTATTGCACAACCACTACTTTTCAGTTACAATTGCTCATAATTGCCTAAAAAAGATAGTCGATAACTTTTCCGACAAATTTTCAGCCTCGTTTATTCAGTCCGACAACGTCAATATGTCATGCTATAACTGACATGACTGTCGGTTATATTTTGCATCTGCAACATATCACTCTAGCGCGGTACCGTTTTGTTATTGCACAACTACTACTTTTCAGTTACCATTGCTCATAATTGCCTAAAAAAGATAGTCCATAACTTGTCCGACAAATTTTCAGCCTCGTTTATTCAGTCCGACAACGTCAATATGTCATGCTATAACTGACATGACTGTCGGTTATATTTTGCGATTTCAAAATTTGGTACAAAAATCACACGTGATAGCTTGGTACATTTTTGAACTAAATATAGAACTGTCCGACAAAAATAGTGGATCATATTACCAGTCCGACAAATAAAAAGGGTAATACGATGCATCCTTAATCCAATTTTTATTTTCATTTACAATTAGCTGCAAATATTATGTAAATTAATGTTGATATGTTGAATATGATTTTATTTAATTTATACTCTAATAGAGGATAACTGCAATTTAAAATTAGGTGTCGTGCAATAACAAAACGATACCGCGCTAGGTTGCAGGTGTCGGGCTCGAAAATCGCACCCTCGGACAAAACATATTTCGGTCAAAAAACTTTTTCGGACAAAAAACATTTCTTTCGATTTGACGCATATGCTTTCAACCGGTGCATTCGCCGGTATATCTTCGGCTTCGGACTCCAAGGTCCAATGCCAATAAAACTAAAATGGGACTCACTTGAAAACACTCCCTTGGTAATAAAGAAATTATTTTTAAAATTGATTTATAAATGACGGAGTTCTGAGGTAACAAACATACAAAAAACATACAGCCGAATTCAGATCCTTCTCCGTTTTTGAAATTGGTTAAATAGTTAAATAGCAAAGGCTAACCAGCCTAACCAGAATAACAATTTCCATAAGCTAGACACATAGTCACAAATTAAGATCAAAGTATGCTATTAATTTCATGGTATTATTTGTTATTGAAGAATGATTATCTAAAAGTTTTTATTAGAAGCTGCCATTGGTAACTGTATCCATGGAAACGTATTTATTTATGCCTAGCCATCTTACATACAATGTAAAACGTCATCCATCATAAGAAATAATAATTACAAAAAAAGTGTATTGAAACCATATACATAAAATTAATTTGTCTTAAAAATGTTTATAATGAACCGGATTTTATATTATATTAAGTGTGAGAGTGTTTTATTGATCTCTGTCTGTTGCAAGAAGCACGTAACCCACAGGAATACAAACAATAAAATGTGTACTACCCCTAACCACGTCAAACTATTATATAATTTAGTTGTTTACCTGCAGTTGGTCTGCGATCAGGTGCATTTTATTAAGGTAATAATTATATACATTAATTATTAGTTAAATAACATTTCCTCATTTAATTTAGCAAGTTGAGTTTAGGTTCACTATAGTTTTACTATAATTATTAGCGCACTTTATAAACACATATATTTATGTGGACGGTGGTATTGGCGGCTGATAATATAAACAAGGACAAATTTTATTAACTTCAAATTTTATTTACTATATAAACAAGGTGAAATTTGTTTCATTTCGCATTACGCTTTCATTCTGATGTCGACGCCGACATTTATGTTTGGAGAATCAACGACATCATTTCCAATATTTTAATAATTATTATTTATAATGCTTTGTTTACATTAAATTCATGATTTTCTTCTTCTGTTCTCATATTGATGTACAATCATAATACATCCTCTGTATTTCAACTGTAAAATTTGAGGGGCAAATTAGTGTAGTAGTAAATTACTAAAAGTTATATAATGTGTTAATTACGAATAAAATTGTAATTAATGTATAGAGGGGCACTAATAGATAATGCAAAATACAGTTGAAACATAACAGCATTATTTTTGCACTAATACAATATTATAAAAATTAATAAAATGAAGTTAAGTAATACATATCTACTTATACCTATTATAACACATATAATATCTAGGAGAGTAAGTACTAAAAGAAAATAATCTCTTTTTCATATTATAAATTTAATATCTGGGTAATAATAAAATATAGATGATAATAATAAAATCATACGCTTATAAAACAAAAGGGGACGGATTAAAATCACCCTAATAACATTGAAATTTTAAAATACCACAGAATACTCAAAAATGTTTGCTACCTCACCGATTAATTTAGTATTTAGACTTTAATTAGTGTCAGTAATAAGAAAATCATACAGATTTACAACAAAACAGGGGAAAGTAGGGTGAAAACCGCCACAATAACATTGAAAATTTAAAATTCTACAGATCACACAAAAAAGTTTGTTACATCACCAATTTTGGTACATACACTTTAATTCGTGCCCTTAACAAGAAAATGAAACAGATTCACAAAAGAAACAGGGAAATACAGGGTGAAAACCGCCCTAATAACATTTAAATTTTAAAATTCTACAAATCCCACGAAAAAGATTGTTACATCACCAATTTTGGTATTTACACTTTAATTCGTGCCCTTAACAGGAAAATCAAACGGACTCACAAAAACACAGGGGAAGGCAGGGTGAAAACCTCCCTAATAATATTGATATTTAAAAATTCTACAAATTCCACAAAAAAGTTTGTTACGTCATCAATTTTGGTATTTACACTTTAATTCGTGCCATTAACAAGAAAATCTCACACTCAGAAAAAAACGGGGGAAGGCAGGGTGAAAACCGCCCTAATAACATTTATATTTTAAAATTCTACAAATCCCACAAAAAAGTTTGTTACATCATCAATTTTTGTATTTACACTTTAATTCGTGCCCTTAATAGGAAAATCAGACAGACTTAAATTTTAAAATTCTACAAATACCACAAAAAAGTTGCCTTCCCCTGTTTTTGTGAGTCTGTGGGATTTTCCTATTAAGGGCACGAATTAAATTGTAAATACCAAAATTGGTGATGTAACAAACTTTTTTGTGTGATCTGTAGAATTTTAAATTTTCAATGTTCAAAATGGTTTTCACCCTACCTTCCCCGGTTTTGTTATAAATCTGTATGATTTTCTTAATACTGATACTAATTAAAGTCTAAATACTAAATTAATTAATTAATGAAGTCAACAGAGGTATGATTTCATTTTTTTTATATGCTATATGCTACATGCTACATTCATTATCATCATGGCACAAATCTTCTTTATTAAAGTGCTTACTGCAAATCCTTTGGTTATTAGGATTAAAAGCATCCTTCCTATAGCGCCTTCTAATCCGCACCTTTCTCACCTCTGAGGATCTTTTGGAAATCTATGGAAGCTAATGGACTCCCCAGTTTCAGTTTTCTGGTTTGCCTTACTTGTACATGCAAGTAGCCAAACAGCTGCGCTTTCTGGATTGCACCCTGCCATATTATGTTTTGTGATCAATGTCTTTATGAGAAGAATATTTAAATAACGCTACACAGCAGTGCAAACCTTAGTATGTATGTCTAAGTATACATACTAAGATCACATATAAGATCAATTTATTTATATTAAATAAATTGATCTTATTGACTTTAAATAAATTAATACACTTAAGTGCAAGCCAAGAATTTGCTCACCTATTGTATTAACAAGTAAAACTATTATGCATTATACATATACACTGAGCTCGTAAAGTTTGGAATAAATTCAATTAATCGTTATTGAAGGATTTTCACAGGAAATCCTCGGACACGTCAACTTTATTTTATAAAATGTCACTTTTTTCAGCCACGATTTTTTTTTTGTTTTGTTCGTTTTTGAGCTATGACGTCATCGACAATTTTTTTAAATGACAACCCATATTTTTTTTCACGGATTTCGATAGAGCACATTTTTCTGAGTGCGAATATGTCAAAAACACAGTACCTTTAACATTAAAGTGTTCGAGATATTCGGTTGCAAAGTTTTAAGAATGAATTATACAAGCGATGACCAAATGCTAATCATTTATCAAAAAAGCGCAGGAAAAACAACAATTTTGACAGTTGTCACAATTTTGAGGTTTTTCCTCGCAAGTTTGTGTTTTAATCAGTTGAATAATATCATTAAGTAAGTTGATTAATCATTATTCCATCATAATTCATTTTATTTAAAAATGGTCCGTCGTTTGAGTGAAAGGGAAAGAATCGAAATTTTGATGATGATCGGTTACGGGGACAGAGCTCGCACACAAGTAGAAGTTTGCCGTTTATTTAACAACAAATATCCAAACAGAGAACCAATTACACAGTCCACCGTTAGCAAAATAGAACAAAAGTTTTTAGAAGTGGTCTCGTATGACCCACTTCTAAAAACTTTTCGCCCTAGAACGGGTCGTCCACCAGTGCAACAAGATGTTAAATTGAATGTTCTACTAGAGCTTCAAGAAAATCCCCATTTACCCACCCGCCAAGTGGCGGCAAACAACGGAATAGTTCAAAGCTCCGTCTTGAAATATTTGAAATTGAACAAATGGCATCCGTATAAAGTGGTTTTGGTCCAAGAGTTAAACGAAGATGATCCTGACCGTAGGTTACAGTTTTGCCAAACCATGTTGCAACGCCTGATTGATGACGACGGATTTTTACGCAATATTGTTTTTTCTGATGAGGCTACCTTTTATCTCGACGGCACAGTTAACCGGCAAAACTGTAGATATTGGTCTCCTGAAAATCCACACTGGAAAATGGAAACTCGTAGTCAGTTTCCACAAAAAGTTAACGTTTGGGCTGGTATTGTAGGTAATCGTATTTTGGGCCCATTTTTCTTTGAAGGCGTATTAACAGGTGAAATATATTTAGAATTTTTAAGAGACGACTTAGTCCCTGAACTTGCGGTACTTTACCCAAATGACGTAGATCCAGATCTGCCCCATCACACGATATGGTACCAACAAGACGGTGCACCACCCCATTTTGCAGTGATCGTTCGCGATTATTTAAACCATGTATTTCCTAACCATTGGATTGGTCGCAGGGGAACTATAGAATGGCCCCCTAGATCTCCAGATCTCACTCCCCTAGACTACTTTTTATGGGGCTATTTAAAGAGCAAAGTCTATTTCAATAGACCAAATACCATCGAAGAATTAAAGGACAGAATTCGCAATGAAATTCGAACCATTCAACCCGATACTGTTGGTAAGGTTCTGCAGGAGTTTCAGTGGCGGATGGGATATTGCCAGGAAGTGAATGGAGGTCACTTTGAAAATTTACTCTGATTTTATTTTTTACTTTAATTATTTATCATTTATTTGTTAAAATATTTTTTTATTTGTTTAAATTGTTGTTAAAAAATTAAACAGATTACTCCCAAATCTTTCAAAATGTTCGATAAGCTACCAAAATAAATAATATTACTCCTTAATCTTTTAAAATGTAATAAGCTATAAGCTATTAGAATCAATAAGCTATTAAAAATCTTGACCCCCCCGATAGCTTATGCATGGTCCCATGGTACATTTTATAAACTTTGCAACCGAATATCTCGAAAACTTTAATGTTAAAGGTACTATGTTTTTGACATATTCGCACTCAGAAAAATGTGCTCTATCGAAATCCGTGAAAAAAAATATGGGTTGTCATTTAAAAAAATTGTCGATGACGTCATAGCTCAAAAACGAACAAAACAAAAAAAAATCGATGGCTGAAAAAAGTGACCTTTTATAAAATAAGGTTGACGTGTCCGAGGATTTCCTGTGAAAATCCTTCAATAACGATTAATTGAATTTATTCCAAACTTTACGAGCTCAGTGTATATTAACCTTGAATATTTTTATTCTAGAAAGTCAGCTCTACCAAAGATGGACTTTAGAAGAAAACCCGATTATGCAGATACGGCTTATCGTGAAGCCGTTGGACGTCTCAGAATCCTGTTGGCCGAAAGCTATGCTCCTATAAAAAGATCCATAAGAGAACTAGACAGCGCAGGTGAAGAGACCGACAACCAGTCTCTCATTAGCGCGGGAAGCAGAACACCCAGACTAGGAAGATCTTATTACCATTATGCTCCGGTTACCCCAAGGAAGTACCATTACTATCCTCCAGTTAGAAGCAACTACAACATATTATCCACCGAAACAGACAAACAACTACCGTAAGTTGAAACCGCATACATCCACATTTCTTGTGGAAAATGGCGTTCGGATAATTTTTCTGAAAATGTGCTAATTCACTTCTCGACCAGATTATGGGTCGGTAAAATTGGCTTTTTTTGACTGGTTTAGAAACATATTTCCTTTCTATATTTTCTATATTAGTACATTTAAAAAAGTTTTTGTTCTGTATTGTAGGCTTTAAGGTGTCTTCTTAAAATATGACACAAAAGTGGTTTCCAATTATGGAGTATCAAAATAAACGAACCGGGAATTTTACTAAATTTTTATTATACAAGGTGTTGTTAAACTGATGCGGTAGATTTTAAGGGGTGATCATTCAGCAAAAATTAAGGGAGGTCTATCATATAAATTGTTTTCCAAAACCCCTTCCCCTCGAAGTTACAACCGCCCTAAAATTGGGGGGGAAAATGGATTCTATTTATTTTCTCCACTATGGAAGAATTTAGAAGGATGAAATTTGACGAACAACTTGCACTAATAAAATGGTAGTTTGCGAAAATTTTTGTAACTCTGAGATATTGTCACAAGAGGGTAAAAAAAAACCACCCCTATAATATTTTTCTTTAGAACTTTTTAACGCGTTAATAATCCTTTATTTAAAAATTTTATGTGCAAATAAAGCTTTTATCTTCAACTTTTTTGTCTCTTGAGTTTTCTTCAATAGATTGATTGTTTGTCCACAAAAAATAAAATTATTCTCACATTGTCTTTCAAATAAATTTACTGAGGGGTTGTTATTCGGTGAAACAGTCATGTAGGCTGCTTCCAATAAAGTCATTATGACAATTATTTAAGTCATTAAGATATTTAAGTATAATTTTGTTAATTTATCGCAATTTTACAGTTATTTAAATTTTACAAATAAATAGGTACCTACAGCTTTATAAAATGGTAAACTATACATATATGCCGAAATGGCAGATACATGCATTTTCCATGTGGTCGTGCTGATGGAAATGCATTAGAAGCTCAACGGCTTCACGCTCAGTTATATCAAGAACGAACATTATCTCATCATGGCATATTCACACGTATTCATCAACGTCTACGAGAAAATGGTAATTTTTTAAGAAGAACTGTCGATTGGGGACGTGGGGACGAGAAGTAAGAACCGTACCGCTAGAGGAGGCTGTTCTTAATTTAATAGAAGAATTTCCTGAAACAAGTACAAGAGAAATTTCCGCAACAGTAGTACAACCGTAGTTGTATCCGGCCATATCCAACGAATACAAGCGCTCTTACCTCGAGACTTTCTACCTCGACTAATTTTTTGTCAATGGATAATTCAAATAATTACACAAGTTTTTATCTCGTATTTTGTTTACTGATGAGGCTTTTCAAGGGAATCTATTAGAAATTTTCATAATAATCACATATGGGCTGAAGGGAATCCACATGAAATTTTTGAAGCTACGTTTCAACAACGCATCATTAAATGTGTGGCTTGGTGTAATTGATGATTATTTATATGACTGATGTTTTCTTCCAATGAGATTAAATGGAGACGCCTACTGCCATATCCTTGAAGAAGAGTTGCCCCTACTTCTTGAAGATGTCCCTGTTCAAATTATGCAAGAACTATGGTTCATGCATCAGGCGCTCCAGCCCATTTTAGTATTAACGCCCGTCGCCACTTGCAGTTATGCGAGTCATGCAAAATTATATGGAATCGACACCAGGCATGGTCAGCTAATAGCCCGGACTTAAATCCAATGGAAACCCTCTGTGATAAATTTAGTAGAAAATTGTAAGACCTCAGATGAGGTTAGGCGAAAATTGGTTCAAATTTGGGAAGAATTGGACCAAAATGAAATAAGGTCGCTTATTTTAAATATGAATCGGCGGCGGCGTTGCCAAGATGTTATTCGTAGTAGAGGCGGAAAAACACGCTACTGACATGCCTTCTTTGCATCTTGTTCATTCTAATGTTGTCAATGAAAGTGTTTACTTTTATTAATGTTTACTTTCATAATTCTAGAGATCCGGCAAAACTAGAGAACAACTCTGCGCCACCCGAATTGATGTCCTTTATTGAACGCCAAGAAGAATATATAGAGCAACTAGAGAAGGAGTCAAGATTTTGTAGGGTATGTAAACTGCTGTACGGAAATTAGTCGGCAAAGCAAATTTTGTCGTCATTTTTAAGAGACTGCATCTCGGAAATGTCTTGCCAATTTTAAATAAAACGAAATAATCTGAAGGTTCATCTCTGGCAAAATCAGTGGTGAAGTGTTCGTTCGTATTCTGTAGAAAAAAATGTGCTCACAGGGTGTAGAATAGAAAAATGTGATAAAAAATCGTTAAATATAAAATCTCGGGCACCTGCTGCTATAGTAATTCAGAACATTCAACATAATGGCATTTAGCAACTTTGGTTTATATCTCGAGACGTATTTGGCGGTTTTGTTCTTTGTCCTCCAAGGGTTTTCAGAAAGTCCGCATTTTTTTAGATCTTTATTTCATATGGAATTATATCAGTCATTACTATAAACCGAGTGTCCCGTTATATTTTGACCTTTTTAAAACCTATAAAACTTTTGAAGATGTGGAGTGGAGATAAGTAAATGCGGATTTCGCCTTTCTTGTTCACTTCCGCCTTAATCAATGCCCAAGTTATTTTCAATTTCAACAGAATAAATGTTGACTGGTTATTCTTATTCTAAAAAGGTGAAAGTATGTTAGATAATGCCAATGTTCAAAATCTGCTCGTGTCTAGTAAACCTTGTTTACTGGATTCTATAACTATAACATATAAGTGTGACTAAATATCATAATTAATTTATCTGTATTTACCTTTAGGACGAGCTATCATCACTGCTGAGTAAAGTGAAAGATGTTATCAGTGAAAACGAAAATTTGCACGAAAAGCAGAAATCGAAATTAATAAAATCAGTGTTCGACCATCTGGAAACTGAAACTGAGACTGAAACTGAAACCGAGCACAAGAATGTAAAAAAAATAATTATGTTAGTAACAAGAATATTAACTAACAATACTATTTCAGATGTTAAGGTCGCCAAAGAAATCCAAGAAAACGAGAATTATCGACGGCCCTTCCATAGTGTTTGAGTCTAGAATTTCAGAATTAGAGGCACAACTCACTCAAGCTCGGATAGACCTGAAGAAAGCAAATGATGAAAGCGACAGTTATAAAAGAAAAATCAACGATGGTACAATTTTAGAAGGTGTGGGGTATGAGGCCTATAAAAAGCAGATCGACAAGTTGCAGAGGTAAGTAGTAATTTTGATATATTTACTTAGTATTCTACCGGATTAAAAAGTAAATTTATATGTAACTTTTTATTTAAATTAAATTATTTTTAATATAGGCCAGGAATCATATAATTACATCGGGAAAGGGCTACCTTCGAAAAATTCAGAACATAATGAAACTATGTTGTTTGTAAGTGTCCATTAGTGCTACACCCAATTTATCGAACAGAAAAAGCCCTGTGGAATTGTGTGTGGGCGAAATCCCCAAAATTATTTCCCTTTTTCAGTTTCTTCGAAATACTTCTACTAGAAGCGGCTGATTTTAGCGGACAAGTTCAAATTCGTAAATTGTAAATAAGTTGTAACTGACATGATGAATGGCCAAAAGTATGCTCTAAATAATGTTGAATGTCCTGTTTAGTTATAGCTTAATGCTTAATTAAAAAAAGGGCCTCCTACACATCTGATTTTACCTGTGATTTTACTCCGCTATATGTAGGTAAGTACCGTGTTACGAAATAACTGGAAATGTGGCACCTCACCTGACGTCACATTACCTGTGCGCTAGCTTTATTAGTTTGTGACTCTCGACCCTAGTACGTCCGTATATAAATATATTGATCTATGCTAGCGCTAGCACAGTGCACAGTGCTAGTCTGCTAATACAGTTATGGGTCTGGGGTCTGGCTAGTATGTCTACGGTACGGCGTTCTTGATGTGATGTGCTCGTATTTTGCTATTCTTTATAATCACCGTAGTAGGTATTCTATTCTAGTGGCAATCAAATAAGCTTGATTTGAGGCCCCATGGTGATAAAATACTGCAGCTATACCTGCAAATATGAGATAACTTCAATTCGCAATAAAAATAGCTTCTCAATTATTGTTTGAGAACGTAATGTTTCGGGGATCGTTGAAGTTGAGATATGGTCTCCTAATTGTGGCAATAACAATAATGTATGTCTTCGGCTGGCTGCATCAAATATTCGAACTCAATTTTTATACCAAATTCGATTACCCGTACAGAGGCGATATACGGCCTATGGTGGAGCAGTTGAAGAACGGCATGACTCCAGAAGTAGCGCCGATAAACGTCTACAATTATGTTTTTTCGAAAAAGTGTAGCAGGAAATGTGCCGGAGTTGACAACTTGAGACTGGTTTACATTATAAAATCTTCACCTGAACATTTCGAACGTAGAATGACGATTAGAAACACATGGGGCGAGAATAGACTTTCCAAATTGGAAATTAGAACTGTATTCCTGCTGGGGACCAGAAACTCCTGGGCCTTGCAGAAACGTGTCGATGAGGAATCAGAGACATTCTCCGATATCGTCCAAGCCAATTTTACCGATCATTATTACAATAACACGTATAAGACTGTTATGGGGATGCAGTGGGCTGTGGAATTCTGTCCAGACTCAAAGTTTTACATGTTCGTCGACGATGATTATTACGTTTCTACCAGAAACGTGCTGAAGTTCCTTCAACGTCCGGAAGACTATCCACGTTACCTACGAGAATCTCATAATAATATAGAGGAATACATGGGAAGTGATATTGTTGCAAACACAAAATTTTACGCTGGTTTTGTCTTCCACACCAGACCTCAGAGACATCTGACTAGTAAGTGGTATATCTCTCTAGCGGAATATCCGTACCACATGTGGCCACCATACATTAACTCCGGTGGATACATTGTGTCGAAGTCAGCTTTACTAGACATTTACTATTCGAGTTTTTACACAAAACACTTTATATTTGACGATATTTATATAGGAATTATAACCTACAAGATTAAAATCGTACCATTTCACTGCAAAGAGTTCTATTCCTACAAGAAACCATACGATAAAGACGGTTTTAAATATACAATTACATCCCATGGATACGAACCAGAGGAACTAAAGCAGATATGGACTGAGCAAAGACACTTAGGTCATGCTTGAACATCTGTGATCTGTGTATTTCAAGTTATGATTATGATCATTGTATGCCAATCTTTTTAAATAGGTATATTAGGTAATCGAATCTGTGATAAAAAATGTTTTTGTGTTTCGGAGAAAATTTATCCCGATTAGAAATTAATCCGATTGATATGTGTGATAAATTATTACATTTGTAATCGGCAGAATATATTAACTATTATAATTTATGTCTAAGATACATAATTCAGAACATCAATAAAAAAGGCTTAAAGGTATTTGCTCGTTATTTCACTTGACTATTGGTAAGGGAAGGTCGGGCAAGAGGACCACTTGTTTGATCTCTTGTAAATAAGAGTGCATTAAATATATTCACATATTTGATATCCACGCAAGTGGTATAGTTAGTATTAGCTGAAAATGAGAGAAAAACTGTTTTAGTTAGATACTTTTTATTTATTGTCACATTTATAGACTAATTGCATTGAATCCTTTTGCCCTTGTACCATGGGCATCGGGTATACCATCATTCATATCCATTTGATCTCTTGTAAATAAGAGTGTATTAAATATATTCACATATTTGATATCCACGCAAGTGGTATAGTTAGTATTAGCTGAAAATGAGAGAAAAACTGTTTTAGTTAGATACTTTTTATTTATTGTCACGTTTATAGACTAATTGCATTGAATCCTTTTGCCCTTGTACCATGGGCATCGGGTGTACCATCATTCTGTACCAAGCTCTGTTCAATGAGGGCAAAAAATAACTTTATAATATTAACCGAATTCATCATAAATATAAAATTTAATATACATAAAAAAATAAGTAAACGTTTATCATCATTAGTTATACTTAGATGTAATAGTAGTAAACTAAATTAAAAATATGATTCATTATAGATCAGCTACATGTTGAGGGACGAACAGCCAGTAGTGAGTAGAGATATTTCAATTCATATGTTATTAGACTTCATAATCACAGCGTTGTCAATCTCTAGTCCGCTACCGAAGACACCTAATGTTCTTCACAGCATTAGTTTCCACTCGACAGATTTGTTCAGGTACTCTAACATTAGACACAAATATGAGTACGAGTGTTTCGAACGATATTGTAGAGAGAAATAAGATTCTCTACCTTGTAAATAGTGCTACGGGAAAAATAGGTTATTCATAAATAATGATTCATACCTAATCGAACGTAATCCACCTAGGACATTCATAGATAAATGCTAGTATGTAGATTTTACGTGGACTATATTATTAGCTGTATTATAAACATTTAAATCAAGTACTTAGGTCGAGGAGTATCCATGGGAACCTAAAAAAAAAGAGGACGGTAATAAAAATATCAAGGAAAGGTTGTTGTTAAAGTTTTTTTGAATTATCACTTACCTTTTTAGAAGAAAATTGTGTTCAGTGTTTGTGTCCTAAAGTAGCCCTTAATAATAAAGGCTGAAGTAGTGTTTCTCAAGTATTATGTAAATCCAGTGACGGCCGACAAAAAGTGAGGTTATACTTTCCATAACATTCAGCATTTTTGCAAGAAATCACAGAACTAACAGTCAATCAGAAAACGATCAAGAAAGGAAAGTACATTTTACACAGGTCTGTGTTCGATATACCAAGAAAGCCCGTCTTACAGCTCTTATAAATTATAAAATGGTAGATACCATTATCTTTATGACCCATGCAGTGCACCCCCCTCCCCCCCAAGGACCAGGCGGCAGATTTGCACTATTTCCCGCAACATATAAAACCGACGAACAGTTTGGCTATCCACATATATATCCACCATGCGCTGCGCATCGTTTTATGTTTTATATCCTGTGCTATTCCATTGCACCACTGCGCCACCGCGGGGCATCGCATTGCCACTGTTATGCATTATGCACTACCCTAAACGTTTGTTCCTTATTTATTGTGAAATATTACTTTTTATGTTATCACTTATTTAAAAGACCTAAATAAATCCTATAGGTACCTACTTACATTCTGACGGCGTTTCTTTTTTTCCCGGATTTTTTATTTTTTTTATTTGTAATGTTTAGAAAAAAATATATGAAAACACATTTTATTTTATTTCAATAAACTTATTCGTAATACCTAGGTATATAATATCGTTTTTTTTCTATTTGAAAAAGGCATGGAGTTCCAAAAATTTTTCTTCTGAAAGTCGGTATTTTGGTATAAATGGATTTTTCATTGAATTCTGAAATGACAGGAAAGCGAGCGACCTTGAAAAATTTCCAAATTAAGGGTCTCACGGGGCAGATCTAATAGCCTAATCTATGCCGGTAGTATGCTGGTAGTAATGCTCGGACCCCGCACTCTAATGAAATCCTGGCTACGTCAATGTATAATTACCTACTTAAAGAAACCTCCCGTTTTTCAAATGTGCCAACTTACTTGCCTTTCATCTTGCTTTTTTTGTCTCTGTCTCTTGTTTGTTCCGGCTAATCTCCGAAACGGCTGGGCTGGACCAATTTTGACGGGACTTTCACTGGCAGATAGCTCATGTTATAAGGAGTATTAATAAAATAAACTAAAGTAGCAGTGTCCAGTACCGCGCCCGCCCATATGGTTTTTGTGTTACAGTTAAAATACTTGAAAGTGGACAAATTTAAATATTAATCATCCTACTACGTAAGATCTGTTCATTTTAGATATATAACATAATATTATATCACTTTATAGTGAATTGAAAGGAGAATTAATTTTCCCATAGAAATACCGGGTGTTCTATTTGAAATAAGAAGAGTCTGAGGCACTCGAAGCCTTTGAGATAAGGTAGTGGATTATCTTACGTGGACCACCCTGTACACTGCGGGTATTTTTGTTGGATGTTTATTTATTTTATTTGTGCACTATAGCAGCTAACTGTCTAAGTTTATTTTATTATTAGATTTGGTATTATTGTTACCCAAATAATATTGGCCAACCGACTTTTATTTATATGAATATTTTAATATTTTCTATGCGTTGACGATTGTACCCGATTAACTTCACTGTTACAGTATTATTCAGTATTCAGTCTTACAGTATTGTCTATTACTACCATATAACTGTTGTATTTTGTACCGCTCATCTTGTATTGCTGTTATCTTCAACTGTTAACCTTGTTCCAATTCGGTTTTAATATCTTCAGTACTTATACCGTCTTGATGGAGTCCTCGCAGGACGAATGCGTGAGTCTTACTTCTTTTGGGGGTGAATGTATATATGCTAGATTACCTTGCTTAAAAGTTTCCATGGATGTGTGACAGTCTTCTAACGTTTCAGTAGATATATAAAATGGCCGTATTGATTGCTTATTTCCAGTGCAATTTGCACTTCAGGTTGATTTTTAAGTATTCGGTCATCCGCTTGTGGTTGTCGAAGGCCCCATGAACAATGATTGGGGGCGGGTTGACTTCTTTTGGCTCGATTTCTTCTTCCTCGGGCTCCGTATCTTTGCTAGTTTAGCCGGTGGGGGTCTCAGGGATTTGGTTATCGTTGGTTTTCCCTGCCGTGTTCAGGCTTTGGAACTTGTTTTGCGTTTTTATTTCCGCAGCGGATTTTGTAGCTGTGATGTTTGGTTTCTTAGTTCTTGAAGGATGTGTGAAGGACGTACTTTGCTCAGTGATACGTCTCTTCTTTGCAAGTTTGCACACATCTTCAATTTTGGTGCTATTTTCAGGGCCTGTGTCCATTTTTGTAGGTCTCGCGTCAGGAAGTGACATGTACGTCAATAAATTTTTGAATTTGCTTTTTTTTACGGATTTGTCGGGGTTTTGGGCGTGTACTCGATGCCGCACTGACGAAGGAGGTTGTATACACTATTTCTACTACCTACAATAAGGATTTATGAAATGCTTTAAAAGCGCGCTTTAGCTGAGCGCGACGCGTGATGCGTGACGGCCCACTCTCATTCAACACCCACAAAAATAAAAGTGCAGAGCGCGCCTAAAGAAGTTTTCACTTCAAAAATAATTACGTTATTCTACTACTATTCCTACTTAGAATACAATCAATTTTTTAGGCTAATAATATACCATTATTGTTTACTTTTTAGTGCATTTTTTTAGAATAGATTTTATTAAAGTCAGTTTTGTTTTTTTTGGTAAAAATATTTTATCTATGAAGTTTTTATGCCATTTTGTATTTCTGTTAGGTTAGGAGTAAATTGATATTTAAATTGGTAAAAAAATACTCGGCCCTCGCATTTGTTTGTTTATTACCACAGGCTGTGATTAATGTTGTGATTTGGGCTTTAGATCTTGACTTCTTTTTATACTTCTTCTATACTTTCTGATTTTAACTCTTTCTTTAATCGGATTTATTGTGTAGGGGGCATATAGGTACTCGTACTACTTAAATATTCTCCTTATTGATAAGAGGGAAGAATTTGATTTTGATTTATTTGAAAACATTCACAAAAATGTATTTTTGCGTGATCACATATCTATTTGCAGAGAAAAAGAAGGTTTACAAGAAACCGTTACCAAACTCCAAAATGCGTTAGGTTTATTGCGAGATAAGGAAAATGATACATCTGATAAGGTTAAGAGAAGCTTGGATGTTGCAGAACAAGCTCAATACGAGAAAAATGCTGCTGAATCTGAAATTCGAAGGCTGAAGGATGAATTGGAACGTCAACACCTGAAATTAAGAGATGCTATCGCAGAACAGGTACCTACTGATATCTTTATATATATATATATATATATATATATATATATATATATATATATATATATATATATATATATATATATATATATATATATATATATATATACAGGGTGTTTCAGTTTTTAATCCCAGGACGCAGGACGTTAGGAGGTTGTAGAAAGAGTTATTTGAATCGCGTTCTAAGGGAAGCTACACCCCAATGAAGGATTAGGGTACAAACCATTTTTTTATAAATATTTGAAAAACGGTTGAACGTAGTCAAATGTACTTTTATATGATGATTGTTTCACCAAATACCTTAGATTACATATACTTTGGTTTATGTAAAATAAACAGAGGCGTCTCGTTTGGGGGGATCATGAAGATTTTATATCAATAACTTTGCTCTCTGATAGAAATTTCATAAAATTAATAGGGGATTGCGAATTTATATAAAATAATACATAAATAATGTACTCTTAGTCAGAGTCGATAAGATGCAATTTTATTTAAATTAGATTGGGCTCACGTATTAGTATTCTAGTCAAAATAATTCAATTAACATGAAAGTACACCTGTTTTTTTGGAATCTGGGAAACAAGTAATTTCCGAGGTACTTACATTTTTCGGGAAAACAGCAAAATCTTCCACAGAAAACGTGTTTTTTTTTGCGATTTATACATAACCTTCCGTCGTTTTAGAGTCGTAGAATTTCCGACGAGAGATCAGCCGCAGAACGAAGATATACCCAACAAATAGAGCAACTTACTGCCGAATTAGGAGTCCAGTGGGAAAGCACAAACAAATTTCAATTGGAAATGGATAAGCAAAGGAGAGAAAATGGTGATATGCGTAGGGAACTTACCCAAAAACAAGCTCTTATCGATGAGCTGAAGAAAGATATGCAAAGTAAAATAAGTAAGTTACTATACTCAGGTTCGGAAATAAATAAGCCTGACTCGTGTGTAACTCTCATTTATTTCCGACACTGAGTATAATCCAGTAGCGTATTTTTATGCAGGTAGATAATCCTCCATTTAAATAAAATAGGAGAAACAATTTTTTCTCGTAAATGTCTGTAACATTCGTTTTCTATATCAATCAACCAAGCAGCATAGGAAACTCATGCATGGAAGATTATTTGAGGCTACGCAAACTGCACGTTGAAAAAATAAGACAGCACGTGGTGCACGTAAAACGTGGTGTTTATAGCAACTCGCCTCTTAATAAATACAAGATACGCTACTGAGACAGAGGTTACATAATGTTCTATCTTTATCACAAGACAATATAATATCGTTTACAAGGACGTTTTAGTTCGTGCGATTGATTTATCGTCTAAGATATCGTTATACCATGTATTTAGTGACGTCGTTGATGTGACGTAGAAAATGAATAAGGTAAACATTTAGGTGATTAAGGGATCAGATCAGAAGTATAGGTATCTTGTTAATTTTATAGAGTAGTAAAAGCTAAACTAGTAAAAGTGCCTATTTTAATTTGTGCTAGAACGGAATATATCATACAAAAATTAAAAATATATATTCACAAAGAACAGTATAGTGTAAGAGTATAGTAGATTCCACGGCCCCATCAAACTCGTCTAGAAATGATTTTCGTTTGCACTTTACGGTTAAAAGCTGAAATTAATTTTATATGATTCCTCACCTTTAGAAACATCGAAAGTCGTTAACGGTAGTCCTGTACAGGGTAGTTGTACTAGGGGCTGAAATGTGAGAGATACCCCATTCTTTTATCATAATATTAATCTACATAATTCCACTTTCGTCTACGCAGAAGCTCAGCGATGTAAGACATCTCGAAAAATATTTTTTTTAATAACTTAAAAGTCCCGACTACACGGTCTTAAATTTAAAAATACAACCGCCCAAGTAACACACAAAAGTATAATAATAGTGGAGTGAATCTGGAGACCTTTAATTCTAGCACAACTATATCGAAATCGGATGATTAGGAGGGCCTAGGAGACTAGGAAGAAGTTTTTACTATGCGGAACGGAGAGAAGTAGGCGGCTCGGGCCGTGCTCAAAATCAGGGGGAAACATTTTTCTTTTTTTTCCATATTCATTATGCCCATTTTCAACGCCGTTTGATTTTTAAGATCGGTCAATATTTAGAAAAAAAGAAAAATGTTCTCCCCTGAGCCCGGCCAGAGGCCCCCACTCCTCTTCGTTCTCCTGCTGCATAGCAAAACTTTTGAAGACCTCTAGCTCCCCTCCTAATCATTCGATTTTGATCTAGTTGGGTGATAATTAAAGGTCGAAAAAAAGTGTCGATTGGTAGAATAATTATTTTCCCATCCCTCATACCGGAAACACCATTTGAAAAAACAATTTTTTTTTGCGCGCTAGGCGTTTGTGTGCACAAAAAAATATATTCGCTAATGCCATCGTATAGCGTATGAAAAAACGAAGAAATAGCCATTTTTTAAGATCGGTCAATATTCAGAGAAGTTATGGGCATTTTAAAAATTTTCGTTTTCCCCTTCTCCCTCAAAGCATGCGGCTCCATAATATCTCTTCCACAACAAAAGTGAGCCTCCAACTCCACTCCCCATCTATGAAAAATCAATTTGATTTTTCTTATTTTCGCAACTACGTTTCGCGAACTAATTATAGCTTTAAATGAGCATGTGTGTTTTGTCGCATTCTTCATTTTTTCAACATTTTGTAAAGTTAAACTATCAACTTATGTTTGTAAAGTTAAAAGCCGCTGAGGTATGCAGTATAAACCCATTTTCCCATGATTTTAATTGATCGTTCCCCTTCCCCCCCCCCCCTTGATAACTTGGATAAAAAAAAAATTTAAATTTGAGTGTCTGTTTTAGAAACCCAGATCCACTATAAACGTATTTTACTTGATTAAACGTTGATATACGAGATTATTAAACGTTTATTTTCCGGACAAACGTCATTTGATCGACGTATATTTCTTGTATAGTAAAGCAAATACGTCCACTTTTTACCAATATTAAACGTATTTTGAAAATATAATTTTAGACGTTTTTCTTTACGTCTATAAAATGGATTTTTATGAATTATAAACATTTATGCTATATCACTATTAATCGTATTTTGCAAACATGTTTTAGACGTTTTTTATACGTCTATAAATATGAATTTTTATACGTATTTTTAACGTTTATTTTGTATCAATAATAAATGTATATTAAAAACATAGGTTAAGACGTTCTTCATCCGCCTATAAATTGGATTTTTTTTACGAATTACTAACGTTTCGGAAATACATTTAATTAATCAACGTCGTATAAATACTACGTTTTCAATACCCATGGCAAGCACTATTTTTATGTGAAAAGAAACACTGGCATAATACACTTCTCCAAGATATTAACGCACCACAAAAAATAACCAAAATTTTGAAGTTAATTTTTGTCTAGACCTCTTGTCCGATTTAGATTATTTCGATTTTTATGTATGACAGAGGGGAAGGTCGGGTAAGTTGACGATGTTAAGGTAATGACGTATATTGTCCATATATACAAACTTCAGCCCACTGCTATCATCTGCAGATCAATTTCAATATCCATTGAGATATTAGTTTAGCTACTTGCCACCATGCGGCAGCAAAACGCAAATAGTTTCTTTAATTAACATGAGTGCGCTAGCTCCCGTTAGTCATCTTACTCGCACCGCCAACTTCCTTCCCCTATAGCCTCTTTATTCACTCGACCTTCCCCTATAGCCTCTTTATTCAAGAATGTGAAATGTTCTATGGTTTTTTCAAAGAAATTTTATTTTATTAATTACAGGGTGTAACAGTTGCGACAATCAATCAATAGGTACACCAGCGAGTTAGAATTTAAATCTTATTCTAGCCTTCTTTTCTTAACATTCCCTTTTGATTCAGTTTATTATCTTTCGCATCATTATCACCATTTAGTACCAGAAATACACAATTTTATAGCATTACATATTTTTATTCGTATCATTTTGGAAAAACAGAAGTAAGTAGCATATTATGGAAAAAAGAAGGGACATGTGGATTAAATGTCAAAAAGCATTTGGAAGGAGTGTATTTATTGTGGTAATAGCCGTATTTTTTTCAATATTTTTGTCAATATGGTAGTTGAAATACGAAATCTTAGTGGTGAAAAATGTGCTGAAGCATTAATATTGGCAATCGGGTATAACACGGTACAAGAGCAACTAAAATACTTTCAACACTGCCAAAAAATAATTGACGATCGATGACGCACCTCTATTTAATTTTTGTCTTCTATTCAACCGTACGAGGACCGTGTGAACACCCTTGAGTTTCTTCAGGAGACTAAAGCCATAGAGAAAATAGAGTAAGAGTATTGTAAGAAAATGGTAAAGTCCAGACCTGTAATTACGTCGGGAAGTATAATAGAGACCTAAAATGCGTTTGTCAGTTTGTTTATTGTTTAAGAATTCTTACAAAGGCCACATTAAATGGGTAATGTATCTTGTCTTTTGTCCCCTCTAGGAAATGTAAAGTACGATATTGTGCTATTCTATTTTCAGAAAGTTAATAGGTAACACATGTGTCGCCCAAGTAAAATATCTAAAATCCTATTGTCCTTATTATAAAATAAAAAAACGGCACATCTCATAAAATCACGTCGGGTCACCTTGGGTCATTTTGCAGTTCGAAGTGTCATTTAATTGATGGTTTCGCCTATTAGTATAAATACCATACTTAACAAAGAATCAAACTAAGGCAAACAGCAAAACCTTACCCCAGAAGATAATATTAGAATAATACGTACGTAAAACGCATGGAGCAACTGATTAATTGATATAGAAAGAATATCAAAAATATAATTGTATTGTTAAAAAAGGAACTAAGTAGGCCTAGAAGAGTTTTTCGTGGGAGTTAAGAACTAAGTCAGTGAGGAAACCGTGTGGAGAATATTATATAATATATATATATTTTAGATTCCATTACTGAATATAATATATACTTAGAATAAGAATTTGCCTTGTTTGGATATATACTTAATTGCTCATTAATTTCTTAAAAATGGAAAAAAATGTCATAGTATTTTTGATTCTAAGGTTTGTGGAGGCCCTCAATAATGGGGGCGCCTGGGCTTCCCCCCAGTTGCCCCGGCGCGCCGTAAGTCCGGCCCTGACACCATGGCATGGACAATGGACAGCTAATAACCTCTGGGATAAACTTGGTAGAAAATTGCGAGAGGTCATCGATTAGACACCTTAGAGGACGTTGGGCGGAAAATAGTTCAAATTTAACGGAAATACGCGCTTGACATTCCTTCTTTGCATCTTCATTTCCATTTAATTTTTTGTTTCGATATTACCTTTAGGTAAGTAAAAACATGTTATGTTATAAAATTGTATATTTCTGGTACTAATGAAGATCATAAACTAAATTTAAAAAATTGGGTGTGTGCTTATGACCACACGATAGAAGTGAAAACATTTAATTTTCGAATTTTGTGGCCCCCATGAACAATGATTGGGGGCGGTTTGACTTCTATTGGCTCGATTTCTACTTCCTCGGGCTCCGTATCTTTGCTGTTTGGCCGTTGGGGGTCTCAGGTATTTGGTTATCATTGGTTTTGCCTGTCGTGTTTAGGCTTTAGAACTTGTTTTGGGTTTTTATTTCCGCAGTGGATTTTGTAGCTGTGATGTTTGGTTTCTTGGTTGTTGAAGGGTGTGTGAAGGACGTACCTTGCTCAGTGATACGTCTCTTCTTTGCGCAAGTTTGCACACATCTTCAATTTTGTTGCTGTTTTCAGGGCCTGTGTCCATTTTTGTAGGTCCCGTGTCAGGAACTGACATGTAGGTCAAAATTTTTTGGATTTGCTTTTCTTTATGGATTTTCCGGGGTTTTGGGCGTGTACTCGATGTCGCACTGGCGAAGGAGGTTGTATAAAAGCGCGCTTTACCCGCAGGAGCGTTACATAGCCGAGCATGACGCGTGACGGCCCAGTCTCCTTCAACACCTACAAAAATAAAAGTGCAGAGCGCGCTTAAAGAAGTTTCCACTTCAAAAAGAGAATGTTAAGGAAAGATAAGGCTAGAGGCTAGGGTACGCAGAGAACTCGCTGGTGTAATTGTTGAATCCCACAGGTTGTTACAAAATTTAATGGAAAAAATTCGCTTCGCAATTGTTACATCCTGTAATGAATAAGCAAAATTTCTTTGAAAACTAATATAATATTTACATTCTTGAATAAAGAAAAAAAGATCATCGAAATCGGAGAAGAGGTTTAGACAAAAAATAAATTCAAACATTTGGTTATTTTTTGGTAGTGCGTTAGTGTATATAGGTAGTTAACTGTGACTACCTAAATATTTATTTGCCCTTTAGTTACCCTACAGACAGATATAGGCGTTAGTGGCGCTGAGAAGAGCGCCCTAGAGCAACAAATAGCCACTCTTCAGATGGCCAACGAAAGAAGTGAACGGCAGCTCAAACAGGAAAATTCGCGTCTTCTAGCAGAAATTCAGTCCCTTAGGCAGAGACTGGATAGAGCAGATGCGGACCTAATTCACAGTCGAAGAGAAAACATCAGGCTTACCGAACAAGTAGCGTCGTTAGAAAAAGAGGTAAGTTAAGTTGCCTACTCAAATGAGACTGGTACGTGTGCATCGTATGACGCGGCATCAAATTATGCTTCTTATAATTAATTATTCGAAACGTTACGCGAATCTAAATATTCAGATGCATAATAATTATTGTAGCCTACATTTAATAAATGCAGCCTAAAAATGTATTCTTGGTTCGTTTAATATACGAATAATTGTTGTAGATAACTTTGACTGCAGCAATAGCAGAGGAGAGGTCTAAAATGCCTAGAAACGAGATAATATCACTCCCGCCTCCTACTCCCAAAAAAGACGAACGTGACAAAGAACTGTCTTCCATGAATTCTATGATACATGACATGGAAAATAAACACGGTAAGATACATTATTTGGGAAGCTCTAATTAAGTTAAGTTATTGTACCTACCTATATACTTAGTGCCTATATTAGTGTTTTTGGGGAGGGAAGAATCGAATTTAGTTGGATAAAATGTTAAATGTCAAGGCGCAAATTGGCTTTTGTCATGAGTTGATTTTTGGGAGGGACTTTTGGAGAAATAATAATTCATGTGTTGCAGCGGCCACGGTAGCCGAGCTAGAGAGCATGATCTACTCCCAAAATCAACTCGTGGACAAACTCTCTACTGACTGCCACATCCTTACCAAGAAACTGGATGATGCGAGCGGCAAACATAAGTAAGAACTCACATTCCTTAATTTTAATGAGCAAAAAGTTCAGGAGATTTCATAATAATTCTCAAATAATAAACATTAAACAACCATATAACAGAATAATCATGATTCACGCGTATTATTATTTATCATCAGTAGGTATACTATTACGTGTTGCAGAGTGAGGGGTAAATAACATACAAACTTTCATCATATTGTAATTTAACAGTTTAAATAAATATATATAAAAAAAATATCGAAAATTGGAATTTGCACACACACACACATTACTATTTTACAACTACAATTACATTAGTACAACTATCGAATAGGGGATGTCACTTCTACTTCCTTATCTAGAGCAAGTACCTATGTCATTTTAGCAGCTATGTCATTTTAGGATACTTTCTCCTACTTTTTGTTAATCTTGAGCGGCTGTAAGAAGAAACATTTTCTAAGATATAATGATTTAACACCGTTTCATTTCATGTCGCGGATATGCTACTCAAAAGACATAACATATATTCTCCTGAACTAGTAGTCCCGATAGTAGCTTTATTAAGAAATTACTACTCATTCCTTTCAAAAAAAAATAAGGAATGTAATATTATCCTAACAAACTAATTAATAACTTGTGTTTGGTAGGGACGGACCAGGCAAATCCCAAAAGCGAGTCAGATTCGCCATCAGTCCGACCAACCAAACGCAAGGAGCCCATTAAAGTTGATATCAGTGTTAAAGTGGTCCCCAAAGCCAAACCTCGTAAGGTCAGTTAATATTATTATACAGAAAAAAAAGCTAGAACATAATTGAACAATCCTAATGTACCAATATGATTATTACAATATAACCCTTTATCAATTTTTTTCCCAAAAAAATGTTAAAGAAACAAGGATCTGTTGTTCATCTGTTATGAAAATCATTATTCTGTTTTATGCCTAGCTACGTATATTGATTATATTTTTGTTGATCATTCATCAGCCTAATAAGAAGAATGTAAAAAAATATTTTATAGAACCAAGTATAAAATTACTTTTTCGTCGTTTGAAGTTCCACCTGAAGTTAATAGACAGTAGTGTGAAAAATAAAATCGAGAAAAGTTAAATGAGAAACTTGTAGATAAAAATCTACCAAAATGCAAAAATCTATAATAATATTCGATATTTTCGTGCTTTTCTACCAATAAAATGAGCCCTTAGTCGCTACTCTAGATCTTTAGATATCATCTTTTTCTCGAAAAATGATATATTATTATCTCGAAATCAATATTTTAAAATTTTTCAAGTCTTTCTTAGCTTGCCATGAGATACCAAGTAACAAGTTAGTATGGGAACGTTATAGTTCCCATACTTATAGTATAGTATAGTTAATGCGTTCTAGATAACCCGATTTTTAGCGGTATTTTCGATATAACTCGAAGTACGAAAAATATCAAAAGTTATGATAGAAGCGTTTGGTAAGATTTTTTTAATATCTACAACTTTATCATTTAACTTTTCGATATGAGTCATAGTTTTTTAGTTATTTACAAAAAACCATTTTTTGTAACTGCGAATTTTTTAGATTAAGTTCGCCATTCAGGGGTGAGTTGAAAGAAATAGAAACTCATATTTAATCTTTTTTCCTATACGCCCGTATTTTTTTAATCCAGGTAGGAATTTCTGCAAATTTAACATTGAGCCGTGACAGAATGCTTGGGCTAAAAGGCATTTTAAGCGTTAAACAAAGAGTAGAATTTTATTTCTCACTTGTAAAAAATATTTAAAAACTATCAGCTGCCCTTTACCTACGATTATCACTTTGAAAAAACTCTATTGTTGGTTTAATATAATGTTAAAGACGAATTTTGTATCCTCCAATAAATATTAAGATCTGCGAAAACAGTATTAGCACCTAGCACAGTTGAGTAAGAATCAGTGTATAAGAGTAGGATACCACATACCGGTGGTATCTTTGATGTTTTATCTCACAGTTTTAGTTTTTATGTGCCTGCACCGAGCCATATTTTCATGCAACAGTCAGATTGTGTTTGCCTGTCTTAAAATTTCATATGATAGAAATGTCAATTTATATCATAGATCTAAAATCAAAAACTCTTAAATAGGGCATATCTTACCATTCTTCATTTCTGGGGAATCTAAAAAAACTTTAACTCGAATTGTCTCTAGAATTATTGGGGCATAAATAGCAATAGTTCACAAAGCTCTACCTGCAGACATCTCCAACTTCTATTTGCACACTGTAGTCACTGCACTTAAACAAAAACACTCCCAGAACACTTATTAAATAAATTAACACAATTTCGGAAAGCAAAAGCATATCACAAATCGTACAAGACAATGTTATAAATCACCAACACCAACTACAAAACTGAAAAGAGGTTATTAGAGCAATAAAAATAAACAGGTTGCCGAACCAAAATTGGTCAGTCGTGCGCACGCATCTCACATGACGTATTCTCGCCAACATGATTTTAGGTGCAATTCTTATACAATTGAAACTACCTACTGTTCTTTTCAAATTGAAATTGAGAATATTTTGCGTTTTGTGTAGGTATACACAGACGTGGATACGTGTGTTTGTGAGGTGTGAGTATTATTATTATGTGCTAAATTTTTTTATCAATGTCAACCTGTGCTGTCGCGAGATGTAATTATAATCGAAACACTAAAGAAAGTAACATCAAATACTTTCGCTTCAATACAGTGCATTGATAATTCGTTTTCTCGAAAAGTATAAGTCCTAGCGTGGTGATTTTTTTAAATTTTTTCATAGTTTTATCTACATTTCATTCGATATATTCATATATATATTCGTAATACATAACATGGCTCTCCGCAGGGTGAAGTTTTCCGTGTACAGATTTACTAGTAGTGATATTAAGGCTAATTTTTTCAAAAACATCTAATATTTTAAAAACTTAATTTTTGTCATCAGAAGCACTATAATGTCTTCCATCAGTAGCCAATATTTGATGGTTATATCCTGAGCCGTTGATTTAATAGCGCTGTGTTAATGTTTTAAAAACGTGTTTTTCAAATTATTTCGCGGGCAAGGAAAAAATTTAGGATGGCAGCGCTACAGTAAAAACGCAAACTAATTACTGTACCATCACTGCCATTTAGTGTAATTGAGTTCGTTGACTTTTTTGGGGATAATGTTTTATTTGGTGTGTTTATAGATTACTATCTAACATTATTTAACATTTTTATTGAACAATACGTCATTATTATAATAGGTTTATTTTTATTATTGAGTGTATATTTGTAGGTTATATTATAAGGTCGGTAAGTTGAAACATTTTTCATGATTCTGTTCTACGTTTTATTAATAGAAATATTCCGAATTCTGTCCTTGCTAAACATAGGTTTGTATTTTGTTAACATATTGAATCAACAATATAGTTTTTCCAAAGTGTTGCACATTATACATAATTTAAAATGTTTTGTGTTCCTATAGTAAATAATAACTGAATGTTCTTAAATATTTCGTGCAAGAGAGAAATAAAATAAAATTCTATACTTTATTTAACCCTCAAAAGTATAGCCTATTAAACATGGGCATTAAGGGGCATGTTCCAGTGTCCTGCATAGGCAACCGGCGTTACACGACAGTTATACGTAGGTTGCATACCTATGCCAGACGTCGCAACTAACGGAGTTTATTGTCGATATTTCTACACAAGTTAAAAAATTGTCATTAACATTATAATGGTATTTAGAATTGACAGATCTAAATTGCGAGGCGACAATTTAGAGCTTATGATTAGACTCGAGCGTATTTGGACCTATCTGAAGCAACTTAATGGAGACATTGACAATAAGGATAACAGGCAGGTACAGTAACATTAGTGTTTATCTAATTTGTGTGTGTTGTTTGTAGGGCGGAAATACGGGAGCTACAAACTAACCTAGAATTTTTAAACAATAGATTTAGTCAATCACAATTGTCCACGCCCCAAGTCAAAGGTACCTATATTAATAAATTAATACTGCAAGAAATTTTCTTAGATAGTCTTCATTTTAGAGGTTATTGTTTTTTAATAACTATTAGAATACAATTTTCCTAATATTTAGTAGGTACTTATATATATTTTTTATCTAATGTGCACTCAGTAATCCAGCTGCAGAGCTTAGAGCTTTCTTATAAATATGACATAACCACTAGATCCACTTGTTATATGTACTGTTGCTTTAGATTATTGCTCCCTTAGTCACAAAGTTGTAGAAAATGTATTTTTTGTTATAGAAAAATATCACATTAGACATTAGTTAGATTTCTTAATGTTCATTAACAGAGATAATTAGTAAAAAATAAATGCCATCAATTGTAGACCTATAATCAGATACACATAGGAAAGCAATAGTACCAGTTAAATATATAATATTTCTATGGGGCTATTTACTGGATAATGTTAAAATAAATATGATATGACTTGACACTGTAACATAAATATAACAAATATCAATATATTGACTAACTGTAGAATATTTACAACAGATAAAACGCATATAGCGTCTATCATGTAGGTCGAAGCCCTCTATCGGTTTTGAAAAAAATTATGTGTAAGACCTATAATATTTGCTCAAAATTCACCTCTTCAAATCTTTCACATCAATGTAACAACACAACCTGTGTATGAAAATATAAAATTATTTCAATAAAAATATTAATTCAAAAGTTTTTCAAATGTTTTCAGTCGTTATAATATTTTACTTTTTCATATTAAAAAGCAACAAAATTTTTCATGGTTATTTTGCAGGCTTATACCAAAGTTTACAGAATAAATAACAGTTATTTTTTTGCATTAAAAATAATATTTGTTGTGCGCATTCGGAACAACCCTGGTATTGAAAGTGTCACCCTGGTAGTGTAACCAAATGTCCACGCTATGATTTATGAGTCGGCATCGCTTAGACCTGCGAACTTCAAAGAGACTACAAACAATTCTATCACCCGTGACACAACTGGTATTTATTCTGTAAACTTTGCTTATAACATCTTCCCATATAAAATGTTTGATATTCTTTTTTCTTGTGCAGATGAGGAAATTGTTCCAACAGGTATAATAAGAACAGCACAACAAGCATTCAAAAATCAGCTGCAGAAAAAGCGAGCATCCTTGACCCGCAGAAACAGCAACGCCTCCATTAAACCCACTGCCTCAAGGCAGAGCAGTCAGGACAGACTTAAAAATGCCGCGTTACCACCTCCTCAAGCCTCCAAAGCTAACTTGAAACATGCTCCTTCCAAAGAAAAGTTAGCCAGCGATGATGTCCCACCCAGAGCTCCCGCAAATAGTTCCAAGGAACAATATTCTAATAAAGCCAAGCAGCAACAGCAGTTCACAGATAGTTCGGATCAGCAATATCAATCTACTAAGCGAGCTCAAGAAACACATAGCCCCACCAATCTGCGTACACAAGAGCATTATGATAACAACATCCGTAGTCAAGAACATGACCCCACCATTCGTGTACAGGAAAAGTATGACCCCAGCAGTCGGACACAAGAAAAATATGATCATCAAACACGGACACAAGAAAAATTTGAGCCCACCAAACATACAGAAGAACAATATGAACCCACCACACCCACACAAGAGAACTATAATCCGACTATGCATACTCAAGGACAGTACGATCCTACACTGAGTACACCCCAGCTACAAGAGCCCTACCAACACGTTCAAGAAAAATATGATCCCAGTTTTCGTGCACAAGAACATTATGATCCCAATGTGCACGTGACAGAGCAGCACACTCCTACTAAGAGAACACAAGAACAATATGACACTAACACTGGTCTACAAGAACAATATGATCCCAATGTACATACACAAGCACAATATGACCCTAATAGACATACACAAGAAAAATATGACTCTAATCAACCATACAACACCAATGTACGTTCGCCAGAGTCATATGATCCCAATATGCATACACAGCAGCAATATAACCCCAATTTACAAACACAGCCCCAGTATGACCCAGGCATGCAGTATGATCCTAATCAGCACTATAATTCTAATCAAGAATATGACCCAAATCAGTCATATGATCCCAATCGACAATATGATCCTCAACAATACGACTCAAATCAATATATTCCTAACCAGGAGTATGATCTTAATCAACAAATGGAGCAGTATAAGGTTGAGCCAAATCGGCAGTACACGACTGAGTCTAAAAGTGCTACTCCACAGTACACTGTTGATCCTAATATTTCCAATCCGCTATATGGTGACCCTAGTCGGAGGTCTAGTCCAGAATATTCCGCTGATCCTAACCTGTCTAGTGGACAATACAGTTCCATTGATCCTAAACGTCAAGATCTCGAGTCAACTGTTAAACAGTGAGATGTATCATTATCGTAGGGGTGTCAGAGGTTTTAATTTGTACTTTGAATGGAACCTATTGAAATAGGGTCATAATGAAAGATCTGAAAGTATATAGTAGGCAATTAAAAAAGTTACAATGTGCGAGACACGCCTCATGGTTTTTTATTGCAAAATAATTTTGAAAACGGTACTTTTTTCACCTTTCTCTCAATAATGGAAAAAGTAATGAATTTAGAGAAAAAAATTTGTAAGAAAAGTTCTTCAGCGGATAATTTTACGTAAGGATTAGGCATTTGAAAAAATCGCAATTTTTTTTTCTCTGCGATATTTAGTTCCAAAGTTAAAAAATGCGAAGATATAAAAATACGATAAAATACAGGCAAAAATTTTTTGAATTCGCTGAAGTTGGAGTATTACATAGTTATTAGAATGCTTGCCAAATGCGCTGCATCCCTATGAAAAATTTTAATATGGGAACCTATTACAAAATTGTTAAGTTGAAATTTCGAAACGCTCCCCAGCCTGTCACGGCATGTCGATCTTGTTGAAAATTATTCTAGTTGGTAGGTAAGAACAGTATCTCTTACAGCATGCAAATCTTCCGAATTTTTCATAAACAAATTAAATTTTTAGTAACGAAAACCCCATAACTAATGATCGTTATTTTGTCAATTTTCAACGATAGAAATATGCAACAAACTGCATTCGATTGCACTAATTTTCACATGAATTAAAAAAAAAGTCTTTACTGTTGGACCGATAGAATACGAGACATTTACTTTTTAACGCATAGCAGCCATTCTAATTAACACTTATTACCCTAACACAGAGTACATTCAACAACGATTAAAGTGGGCAATAAATGTTTGCCTAAGCTAGCTCAGCTTAATATAAAAAAATTTGAACAAAAAAACAAAACACACTTCAAAAAAATCTGCACTAAAAAGTAAAAAATAATTACATTATTCATTCTTACTTAGAATACAATCAATGTATTAAGCGAATAATATACAATTAATGTTATTTTTGGAGTCAGTACCAGCCAAGGTTTACAATCGTTTACATATTCTGTGAACTTTGGTATAACGAAGTAGCGCATCTCTAATTGTATTCGACTAGAAATTTGAATTTAGGTTTATTTGTAATTGTGGTGTCGCTTTAGGCAGTTGTATTCCACTGTAAGTGAACACGTTAGTTAACCTTGGCTGGCACCGACTTCAAAAATTACAATAATAATTGTATATTATTGGCCTAATAAATTTATTGTATTCTAAGTAAGAATGAATAATGTAATTATTTTGACTTTTTAGTGCAATTTTTTAGAATAGACTTTTTGGAAGTATATATGGACGGTGTTCTGCAATAATGGTTTATGCCACCTAACTATTATTCAGAGATAATTAGCATTTTGTATTAGGCTGCTTCAGAAAATACAGTTTATCAGAAATTTGTTTTTATTATATTTTTTTAATAAATGTGAATACAAATGAACTCGTAATATATGAATGAACTTAATTGCACCCTTGATTTTGACAAAAAAAAGATTAAAAGCGGGTTAGACGATTGTTGCAAAATTAGAAAAGAGATAACCGTTTTGCAAAAATCTACTAACCCACTAAAATAATGGAAAATTAACAAACTGAACTAAACCAAATAGTAAAAAGTATAAATAATAACTAAATAGTGAAAGCATTTTTAAGTAAAAATATTTAAGCGTTAATATGTTTTTTATTATTTGTTAACTGTGTCATCCAATCTGTTCATCATCCAGTTCAAAGTCAA
This sequence comes from Tetropium fuscum, assembly GCA_964058915.1. Classification (NCBI taxonomy): domain Eukaryota; kingdom Metazoa; phylum Arthropoda; class Insecta; order Coleoptera; family Cerambycidae; genus Tetropium; species Tetropium fuscum. The sequence continues at coordinate 837,269 of CAXKVY010000923.1, read as the reverse complement.
GAGTACGTTGAGTCAAGTGATTTTTATGATGATTAAGTTGATACGAGAATGGTTTTAAGCTTTACAATTTATTCTGATGGAATTTTTTTTTAATTAATTTAAATATCTCAAAATTAGGGTTCTGACCGGCGCATTCGCCATTTCTTCTGGTATATCAAGTGAGTTCCCCGGTATATCTTCGGGATCCAAGGCCCAATGCCAATAAAACTAAAATAGGACCCTCTTGAAAACATCCCTTTTCCATTAAAAAGAAACAATTTTTAAAATTCATTTATAAATGACGGAGTTCTGAGGTAACGAGCATAGGAAAAAAAATACAGTCGAATTGAGAACCTCCTCCATTTTTGAAGTCAGGTTGAAAATCAGCGATATCAAACGCAGTTTGTTGCACATCTTGATAAAATTACGTTCCTTAGCTACACGTTTTTCTTTAATAAAAATTTAATTTTTTAAATTTTAAAATTAAAATAAAAAAAAAGAGTTTTTAAATGCTTAATCCATACGTAAAATCATCCGCTGAACAATTTTTGTTCGAAACTTTTTTCTCTAAAATCATTACTTTTTCCATTATTGAGAGAAAAGTGAGAAAAGCACTGTTTTCAAAATTATTTTGCAATAAAAACCATGACGCGTATCTTGCTCATTGTAACTTTTTAATGGCTTATTATATACGTTAAGATCTTTCAATCAAGCCCTATTTCAATGGGTGCCGTTCAAAATTAAAATCACGTTCTTTTTTTCTCGACAGCCCTCCTATTAATATTAATTAGCTCAATATCGTTGACATATTTAACAAAAATTATACTGCTTGTTGAAGCTGATTCTATGTGGACATATATGTGCAATATTAAAAAATGTAGATATGTTACAGGTACTTATTATTAGAAAATATATAACGATATAAAATTCTTACTGCTGCTTTATTGAAATATATATCAGGCTATTAAGTATATTAAATGATCAAACCTAATAGTGTTTTTTTACTTAACCCTTTTTTAACCAGATATCCAGATTCCAGTTCCATCATCCATTGTTACATACCGCAATAGATTGCACAGCGAAATGCAAGCTATGGGTAATACGATTTTCGATATATTTACGTGTGACGCCGACCAACAAAAAGCAGAACCGCGGCTGCCTGAAAAATGTCTCAAAAATCAGGGAGGCCGCGCTTTTTTGCATGACAGCGTCATCGCTTTTTGAATCGTGCTTTGATATTTAATATTGTTCTCCTCTGGAACTTAACGTTAGAAACTTGTTAATTAATTAATTTTGTCGCATTTGTGTTCTTCCGTTTCGTTTATTTCGCCTTCGTTTCAATTCGCGTTTTGCCTTGCATTTCGTGCTTGCAGTGATACCTACTTATGATAATTCCTTAGATTTTTTTCGCGTTGTCAACTTAAGACGGATTGTCGTTTTGTTTTCTCCGTAATTTGAATACAAAATCTTCGTTTTTATTTGTCCTTAATCCGCTTAGCCGGAGGATTATTATTTAATATTTTAGTGAACGTAAGCAGCCTGCCTTAGTGTCTTTGCAGTAAAAGCCGGCGTAGGTAAGAATAGCGTTATTCCACAAACCGAACTTATTTGTATCGCAACGGCCTTCGAATTCACGACCATATCTCTCCGCTACAGCTAGTCAGGACCAGCGACCTGTTCAATCTCGTTGGTGGTGCCCAACATTTATTTTTGCTATTTTTTTTTATTGATATAATTAAATTTCACTTTGTATTACCTTTACGTTCGTTCAAATTCCCGCGACCTTGGAGAACGGGGCATTATTATTATTTTTCTCAAAAAGAAAGGTCGATCGGGAAACACCATATAGAACTAATAAAATATCACTTTGACCATTTTTTATTCCACATACAAGTTTAACGTTTGGACAAGTGGGATATAGTAAATTTACCTACAATTCCTAAGACTAATAGTTTTATGGTTGCAAACTATATCGAACCGACTCATTATGAATTGCTCTGATTAGATCGTGATTCACAGAAAATATAAACCTTAAACAGGAGATTTCCACAATGGCATTATCATACAATCGAACCTTATTCCCAGCAGTTATTGGGCGACCATCAACAAATATTGGCCGTTTTCCCTCCGACGATAAATAAAATTCACCAGTATTTCGTAACCTGTAATAAATAAATTGAATTTGTAGAAAAAATTAAGCACAAGCAATATATATTTCTTTCTAGAAATTATTACATATATTTATAATATTTATTCAACCAAAGACATGTGAACATTTTTGGGGCTGAAAGCTAATGGAGTTGTGTTCATCCAAGACAGACTGCCAATAATTGATGTGACAAATTTAAATCACCAAGGTAAACATTTGATAACTGCCATAAGATGATTTTAATAGAGGGAATAGCAGATCTATTATTTATTGGTATTAAACATAAACAAAAGCTTTATTGGTGTTAAAAGAATCATCAAAACCAATTCATAATTGGCGGAATAATCGCCAAACAACAAAAACATAAACATACAAAAACATACTTTTTTGAAGTCGGTTAAAAACTTAGAACTTAGAAAGCAAAAATAATGTTAAATTAGATCTGTAAAATCATTATTGTAGGATTAATCCAAAGCATTAATGTTGACGATACGCGTGTCGAGTATACTAGCGTTCACCACATTGGAATAAAGAAAGCAATATTATACAGGATAAAGGACCAGGTGGTCCTTCTGAACATTTGTTACAACAACGTGGATAAGGAAAAGTGCACTAAACGTCAAAAATGTGTATAATATTGGACACATTTTTTCATGTCACATACAAATATAAGACTTACGTCTGGAATGTGGAGGTTTGACTGCATCTGAAACTGATATAAAAATGTTTAGATTGGTCAAAGTTAGTGCTCATAGGATAGAACCAATTAAAGTTATATTAAATTCACCTGAAGATGTACCAGATGCCCAGTATGTACTAAGAAACAAGTTGACCGGGAAATTGAAAATCCGGGCATTAAAATTGCAACCGACCAAACCAAGGCACAGCAAGAGTATTTTAAGAAAATAAAGACAAAACTAGATGAACTTATTGCTGGTGATAATTCAAAAACTCTTAAATTCATTAACAATAAACCTACGATAGTTGATAAAACTTTAAATTATCGTCAAAAAAACCAGTAAATGAACCTGATAAGTATCACTAAATATAGATTTTCTCTACCTAAATGCACAGTCTATTGAACAAGATTGATTAGATTGATTATTGAAGCTATATATTAATAGGTTATTGTCCTAAAATAATTTTAGTAAATGAAGCAAGAATAAATGACATTGAACACTGAAATAAAAATTTGCGCTTACAATGTAGTCCAATGTAATTCTTCACAATTATCTGGTGGTGCAGTGATTTATGTGAAAAACAATTTAAAGTTGTATTTTATTGAAACATTTACACTTGAGGATAATTATTGGTGTAAACCAATTAAGGTCATTGGTGCATGTACATGGCTGTTAGGTTGTCTTTATCACTCCCGATCTTGTTCGAATGCTGTTTTTATAGGCAACTTTGAAAACATTTGTGACTATTTTTACTAATAATACATGTTGTATTGTGGCTAGTGATTTTATTTTGAATTATTTAGATAATAGTTAATTATACTCATAAGGTAAAAACAATATTTTTAAATAACTGAACCTACAAGAATTACAAATGATAGTGACTTTAATTTATTTTGAGTTAGTTAATCATAATTTCGCATTGTGCAAAGTTCATTCCACTCCTAAACTAAGTGATCATTTATTAAAATTAATTAAACTAAAATAATATCAAAACCTCAAATGTGTCTGCCAGAATGTAAGAAATGTTAATCAACCAAATATAGCGAAATATAAACGTAGTTACCCTTATTTATCAAGAAGTTTTAGAGAAATGTAATAATTGAGAAGACCGTAATAGATAAATTTATGCCTCTACAGACCTTTAGATGTGATAGTAATGTACCTTGCTTTGATCATGAAGTTCAAAATAAAATAAAAAGACGTGACATTATGTACAGTCATATAGATCTGCTGTTGATAAAAATGATAAATGGGAGACTTAGAAATGAAGTTGTTAATTTGATAAAAATAAGAAAGGAACAATACTATTTTGAAAAAATTTATAGACATCGAAACAATTTGCAACTTATGTAGGACTTATGAAGAAAAAAATTTTTTTGTCCAAGAAAAAGAAGGCACGATTGTATTGTCCAAGACCTACAACAGATAAATAACAATAAATAAGTTATACCTTTTAGTTGAAGGTAGTACTTTGATGCAGACAAAGTTTGCAGACAATAAAAATGTTCATATTTACAAAATTACCAGCAATAAATTCATAAATTTGGCTAATTTTAACAATTAGCCAAATTTTGGCAAATTTTTTATAGTTTCCTAAAAATAAAAAAAGTAAAATCTTGAACTAATCTTAAAATTTACAAAAATTTTTTTTTTACATTTATTTATCTTATAACTTGCCTCTAATCATTTAATAGTTAAGAAATTGCATAGAAAAAAAATATCATGAAAGAATTGAATATGCAGCCAGTCTTTTTTAGTATTTTTTTTTAATTAATCTACCTAGCGTCATTGTATTTTAATATGTTTGGCAGTCCAGAACCTGGTCCAGAAATAAAGGTAAGAGCTTATATTGTTTAATCATACCATTCAAAAAACTTTTTTGCTGAAGCTTTTCTTATATATTCAATATCGATTTTTTTGTAAACTATGGCATACACAAAAAGAATACAAGGCCACGTTTTTTTTCGAACATTAGTCAAACTTTTTTTTATATAAGCAATTTTTTGATATCTTTAACGGTTAACGAGTTATTAGCGAAATAATGGTTTTCTCACCAAAGGGGTGGTTTTTGAGTGGGTTCCGCGCCACCCCCAGAAGTGTAAAAACATTTCCGAGTAAAGTTTGTATACATCAGGATGAGTTGTTTCACTTTCAGAACACACATTTGACAAGTGTAGCGAAGTGTAGTAACCGCCAACTTTAAAGATGTAAAGAGTAGAAAACCAAGTCAGTGTTAGTTTCACATCAAAGGCTCCAACCGTCTTCAGGAAATATATTAACCTATTTTCTATTCCCTTCTATTGATGATGGAACTATATCATATAAGAGTCAAGTATTTTCATTCATTGGTTGAATAAATATTAAATGTCTTTTCATAATATATATGCTACATACAATATGAGAAAATAATGTTTAACAAAATTGGAATTACTTTGTCAAGATATGCAGGTTTTGGAATTTAAGCTGATAATTATAAGAAAAAGTACCTTAACGTAGCTTGACGTCTAGAAATCTTATGTGCAGGTCCCTCTAACGACAAATCAATATCGACAAGGTGCCCCTTTCCAGAGCGGCCTATACTAATCTCTCTACTCCTCATTAAATACCTCACCATTCTGCCTCGTAAAACAGCGAGTGTCTGGCTATCAAGCTCCCCTGGACACACGCCTGTTACACTATCCACTAGGACATTCCATCTTCCAACTTCATTTTCCAACTGCCGTATCTCTTTGACATTCTTTCTTTGTTGCAACTTTAACTCTCTATCAAGAGACTCGTCTATGGGTTCGCTCAGCTCGGAGTCCTGTATCAGGTCTTCGGCATCGTTAAATGTCATTATAGGACGACCTGCAGTTGGAAGAGGTCCAAGCACTTGGTCTGGTAAGAGATGGTACATTCGTAACGTTTGCCAATGACGAAACAGAGAGGAAGCTGTGCGGCCGGTGTAGAAAATATCGGCATGTTGCGAAAGGAGCTCTGCAAAGGTTTCTATGGTTGGGGGAGGATTCGTGTTCTAAAATTAATATGATTAGAAGAATTTCCCCTTTCTTTCCTAATAAATTAATGTCAAGCCCTAACAAAACACCTCGGAAGTTACTTACAGATTTAATGTTGCTTAGTATATTTTCTTCCTGTTGACTCCACAAGGCACGATCCTGCACAGCGGCGATCATATCAGGATGAAGATTCCTCATAGCCGACACGGCCACTCTAGACACGGCTTGGTCATATAAAAGGGCATACCACCTTTGCTGTAGTTCCTGCACAGTAAATTTACAAGAAAACTTGGTTCCTAAATGGACAGTACGCAAATCATTAGTTTGCTGCACCCCAATAATTAGAGCAAGATCATCGATAGGTTTCCAACGCCCCAAATCTTTAGTAGCAAACTGGCTAGTTTGTCTACCTTTTTTGTTACGTTTAGAACTACTTGGTATACACTTGGCAACATGTTTTCTTTTTGGATCTACGTGAGACTGAGTCACTACAGGTTGACTAACCACTGGCGGAGTTGATGGAGAAGCAACTGAGAAGTCAGAATGAGAAGAATGTGTTCGAGACCTGCCACTCTACAAATATTTAAAGTTTATTGTACTGCAACTATTGACATAGCATTTTACCTTGATATTAGATATTCCTGGCATCCCTAGGCTGTACTCAACTAATTCGTCATCGAATTTTCTCCTCTTTATGGACCTGTTTGAACTAGAAGTTAAATTAATTACGACTTGATCACTTTTTGACATAACCTCTATGTACCTTCTACGTCTAGTAACATCTGCACTCTCCACTAAATGACTTTGAGACCCTAAATTATAATCACTACTACATTGCAATAATTCTGTATCCTGCACGGTTTCCATTATTGTATTAAATAAGGAAAATAAAATATTTATCTATTGCCAGCCCACAAAACCCATACTACAACAAACCAGAAAACGGCAACAAATTGTCTCTGCAACAGTGCAACAAATAACACATGTCACAAAACACTCACACAAACACAAACCACAGCCACACATGAGGTAAACAACCTGTGCACAAACCATAAAGTGACACAAAACACCGCAGATGAAAGTATATCTTTGATCTGAGCAAGACACAAATACCGAGTACCGCATGGTTGCGGCAAGGATTGTATAGTGGAATATACAATCCTTGTGATTTCGGCCGTCCGTCATTTTTATTCCATCGCATACTCATGGCGTAATTACTCTACAGTATTTACCTTTAGAAAATCTCTTTCTCTTTGAGCCATTGTGTCAAAATACTTTGTGTGAGCGAATTTGCGTAAGTTATTATGGCGTTAATCATGGAGTAAATATGGCCGCTGTGTCGGCATTTGCCGGTTCAAACGAATGACGTGCTTTGATCTGAGTATCTGAGGTCTATCCCCAAGAACTTTAAAATTAGGGCCATCATTTCACAATTGAAAATAAATTCACTGTCATTCATCATTTTTGGGGAAATTAATATCTTACTAAAATTGTCGTTGAATACAGGCACTACATGTATTCTTAGCGGTATTCGACTAGATTCCATTATGTTTAAACAATAACTCACCTCGGGACTTAACACTTAAACACTTTAATTCAGTCAAATTAGACATGAAAAGGGAGTCAACGCTGCATCACATCAGGCAAAACAACTGATTTGACACATTGCTCAATGTATAATCTGATTGTACCAGTTCCGAATATAATATATTAATCTATGGTACTACTTTTAACACAAAACCCACAATTAAGATTAGAACGATCTTCTTGGCTTCTTTTATTATTAACGTTATTAACTACAGCACCATCGGTATACTATATTATATACGTGGAGGATCCTATTAAAAAAAATGTATCTATTGTTTTTGTCTAGGGTTCGAATCTTCTTGCTCCTTGCACGATACACAGTAGTTGTATCGTACCTTCTGTATCGGACTCTCTCTTGCAAACTCCGCAAAAACGTCATATACGATACAAGCGCAAACCCGACCAATTTTGGTGCGGCAGCCTGACATACCGTTGTCTGTGTACTGCACAGATATATACATATATCTCTGTCCTGTGACTCGGTCTCGATGCGCACAGTTTTCCCAGTTTTGCACAATCAATATATATATATATATATATATATATATATATATATATATATATATATATATATATATATATATATATATATATATATATATATATATATATATATATATATGTATATATATATATATATATATATATATATATATATATATATATATATATATATATATATATATATATATATATATATATATATATTTAATATATATATATATATATATATATATATATATATATATATATATATATATATATATATATATATATATATATATATATATATATATATATATATATATATATATATATATATATATATATATATATATATATATATATATATATATATATATATATATATATATATCTGGTTTATATACAGTGTCTCTGACAGTGTTTCGTGCTGTATATTTTGTGAGTGTATGGGTTTTGTGGCTCAAGTCAAGATCATAGATAAGATCAAGTGTTTTATGATACCTAACCTAGAACTGAAAATGGATAATATTTCTCAGCAGTCAGATGAAATTGAAGTACTAAAATCTATTTTTGGGGATCAATGGGAAATAGACTCTCAGACCGGAACCTACAGTATTCAAATTGAAAAAGACATTAAATTATTTATAACATTAAATCCACATTACCCATCAGATGCTCCTCCTGCATACGAGTTGCTGGCACCTCGTTTAAATGGTAGTCAGAAAGAACAAATCAAAAATGAATTTCAAAGTATTTACGGGTAATGTGAAATAATAATTACAGTACCTATATGAGAATCTGGGTTTGTTGTTATTTGAATGCTGTTGTTTTTAGAGAAGAACATGGGTCTCCAATTATTTTTCAGTGGATAGAAAAACTAAAAGAAATAGTTTCAAATTTGGAAAGTAATAAGTGCCTTGGGGAAGCTGGTCATGATTTGGAACCTATTATAATAAACTTGGAAGCAAATAAACAACATTCGGAGTCGTTAGCATTAAATGTTACCCATGGCCCTACTATAATTGATAGAAAAAGTGTGTTCCAAGGTCACGTATGCACTGTAAAAGATGAAAAGGATGTTCAGTAATAATTAACTCCTTGTACATAACTGAAATTTTGCATTAATGTATATTTGTTCTAGGGAATTTATGAATCATTTATTGTCAAATAAAAAAATTGCTCAGGCAACTCATAACATATCAGCTTATAGAATATCATTGCCAAATTCTATAATTATGCAGGTAACTATCTATTTACATTTCATATATTTAGAATAAAATATAGATTTCTTCAATTTTTAAATTGAGTCTTAAATCATAGGATTGTGATGATGATGGAGAAACACATGCGTCGAGTAGAATTTTACATTTACTTCAAATTTTGAAACTTACAAATGTTATGGTGGTTGTAACGAGATGGTAAGTGTTATGTGTATTATTACTATTTAATTTTTTTATGGTACTTACCGTAGGTATGGTGGCATTCACCTAGGACCGGATCGATTTAAGCATATAAATAACGCAGCAAGACAAGTACTTCTAGAGGGAGGATATATAAAGACATAAAGACAAAACAATCACGTATTTGGATAATTATTATTGTTTTGTATATGTGAATAAAATGCAAATGTGATTGTGAAAAAAATACAAACTTTTTGATAAATGTAACGCCCTGTATTTTTGTTCGAAAATTAATTCTTTCAAAACACTATGAAATGATATGCTATATATCTAAAATGAATGGATCTTATGGAGTCAGCTGATTAATATTTAATCAGCGTTTTTTCATCTTTGTAGACCACGCTCTAAATTCGAAAATATTAAAAAGATTGAACTCATGATATACTAAATAACTATTTTACGGGGTTAGTAGACCATAGAAACTGCAATAAAAAATAGTGGTAATTAGCACAAAAACCACTCTAGAAATTATCCTCAGGAAAAAATCAGTGTAAGAATTGGTCAATTTGTTCAGCACTTCTGGCACTTTCAGCAGAGTGCCATGGTAAATCGCGGGTCCAATTTCACGGTAACATTTATTTTATACTCCCTGATCTATGATTTATTTTTACATTAATCAATATCCGTGACACAAAGTGAGACTACCTGTCATAGATAACACACGCTACCTGTGGTATGTGATCTGTGACTATAGGCTGATTTATAGATTTCATTTCCGTCCGCCCGGCCGTGGCACCGCTTCCCGTAACGCTGACAAAAAGCGATTAATAAAATCACGTACCGTAGTTCTGACGCATGAGCATTACACACTACCGTGATTTATTCACATAGGGAGGTTAAATTTGAAAATACTGGCGAAACTTACTTGCCAATATGCATTATTATAATTATCCAAAGTATATAACAAGGATAGTATGATAAACAAAATGTCTCACTCAGATTACTCGACGTTTTGTTAATAAAATAAACATCGAGCAGAATTTTAAATATCAACATTGAACATTGTCATCTGCGCACGCCTCTAATCTCTAATCGTGTTAGCCTATGGGCTGCCGTAAGGACGCAACGGAATAATTTATAATCATGAAAGGTAGTGCTGAACTTTCTACGGGAGGGCAGGCGGATGGACGGCGATTTATAAATCAGGGTTATGGATTTACTCGATAGACAAAATCTACTCCAAGAACAATGTCGAATTAAAAACTTCGACTGGGGCAGAGAACACTACACGTGTTCTTTGGTCTGGGGATCTACCACAGATATATTATATATATCTCTGTGGGATCTACTAATCTCTCTATGTAATCTATCATCTGTTATAGATATAGATGCTGTCATTTTTTTTACATATACAAAGCGAACGTCAAAATATTCTATTTTGGTTTTTTTGAATGCTGTAAAAGCTTTTTGTAAACAAAGACGATCATACAAAATATCAGAAACGTTCCAATATAGACCAATATGTCTCGACATAGAGATATTAGAAACATGGATTATTCTGACGGTAAGACGTTATAAATATGTGGCAATGTTATTAGCATTTGTAGGTATATTAAGTACACACACACACACCTAATAGTCCTGGGGCCCACTCCTAAAAAAATTTGTTATTACCTCACTGTTGATACTTTATATATATGTTCTTTATGTCCAGTCTGACAACTCCTTACCTAAGAAAATTCTCAATGCATTTTTTTCTACAACTTAAGGGCGTCAGACAAAGGAATTTCCTAAATTTTTTCTTCGGGAAATGTTACTACGTGATTTTTAAATATTTTTATTAAACGATCCTGAAAAGTTCAGTTGCGAGGGTCTCAATTTTTCCTCTACTTCTTAGGTTTAAACTTTTCAATGTTAGGGGTGTCCAACGCATCAAATGATCAAATACATTTGTCAATTTGTCCGATAAAATTTTATATTGTTAATATTTTTCTCGCAATAAATGAATGAGTTTGATGGGTATCAAAAAAAAACGACCGGCTACCGACAATTTTCTTATGTAAAAATTTGTCTGACTGGACATAAAGTAGACGTATACAAAGTTTCAACGGTGAGGTAATCACAAATTTTTTTAAGCGTGAGTCCGAGGACTGTAAGAAAATATGACTGGTAGTTGCGAGTTTGTCGTTTACTTATCACGGCGTTTTTATTTCTAAGTAAGTATATGCAATCGTCCTCCAGTAATTGTTTCGACGTTACAATTGCCGACAAAACGATTCCAGATACTTATCGATCTAAACCTTGTATATAATGAATTACAAGCGAAACAATGGTCCGAAACTCTACCAATTAACACACCAGATTGCCTACAAACTTCAGATAAAGAGAATATCTTATTTTAAGAATACGACGGTTATGATGATGTGTACGGTCATTCTGTGGATGATGATTATTATATATCACCAAGCAATAGACAGTTCTTGTATAATCGAGAACACTCAACGAGGAGTTCTGAAGGAGATATTAAAGAAGAGGATGAAATAGAAGCACAGCTCTCAGACGTTAATAAAGCAAAGCTTGACTCATGTATAGACCAGGTGAAGGCTACACTGGGACCCACAACTATATCCAGGAACGACATGGTCAACATCATTATATCTTACAATTTTGACGTTGAACGAGCTCTACATGCAATTTTAGAGGACCCGAAGTTCAGGCAAAAGGACACCACAGAACTCAAGGAAAAAGGTGAGTTTTAAGAATATTAGAATTACATTATAATATTTATTGTGGGTTTCTTTATTACGGAAAAGGGGTGTTAAGTTCAATTTTTATCGATACAAATCTGAAGATCAGTGGCATATTAACGCAGAAATCCACCAAGCCCGTGCTTGTGGTGCCAGATTTTTTTGAAAAGTTGGCACAGGAGCACCACGGTTCTGATTATTTGATAAACAACTTGCCGGCTCTTTTATCAGCGGCCAACCAGACATGGGCTTCTGGACAATAAGTCTTAATATATCAATACTGAAGATGTATAAATTATTATCATTTGTAGGCTTTTGTAAAATAAGTTATTAATTTTCACATTTCTAGTAGTCCAGTCATAAAAGAGGTGTAGAGGGCGTGAGCAGGGACCTAAGTGAATCCCTCAGAAACTTGTTCAGGGTGCTTAGGAAGTGAACATACTTAAAGTCCTGAAGTGAACATATCTACCTAAAGTTTATATGTCGAAAAAAGTGTGTCGTAGGAAAAAATTTTCTTATATGAAATGAAAGCTCTTGAAATTCTCTACGACCTCCGCTGTATATACTTTTTGAATTGGCAACTGTTTTCGAGCCAAACGCACTGGAAATGTGAAAATTTTGAAAATAAGATTTTTACTTCACATTTTTCATCATACGTCTTTCCTAAAATATATAGATAAAATCTCGTAGAATCTATTAAAACAACTACTTTTCCTAGCTATATGCTAGAAAATATTGAATTACATATACAATAGAATTCTGAAGCATTTAAAGAGGAAGTGAATCGGCGCAGCAATTGAATGCACATCTCTAAGTTAAAAATTGACAAAAATTACAGTCCTTAGTTACGGGTTTTTCGTTAATAAAAACTTAATTTGATTATCAAAATTCTGAAAATTGGCATGCTGAAAGATACTGTTATTACCTACCGACTGCAATAATTTTCAGCAAGATCGGTACGCTGTGACAGGCTGGGGAGCAATCCGAAATTTCAAGTTAACAGTGTTGCAATAGGTCGCCATACCGCCAATTCAGAAAATGTTTTCCTATATTTTATCGTATTTCTATTTTTTCGCATTTTTTAACTTTGGCACTAAATATAGCAGCGAAATAAATTCGCTGAACAACTTTTTTCTCTAAAATCATTACTTTTTCCATTATTGAGAGAAAAGTGAAATCGGTGACGTTTTCAAAACTATTTTTCAATGAAAAACCATGACGTGTATCTCGCTCATTGTGACTTTTTTAATGGCTTACTATATACCCGTTAGTGGCTTACTTATCCGTCCAAAGTCCAAACTCATGATTTTTTCCTCTGACAACAAGGAATGTTTAAAGAAAAATGTGAGGGAAAAATCTTATTTTCGAAAATTTTGACTTTTCCGGTGCGTGTGGCTTGAAAAAGGTTGCCAATTTTAAAAAGTATATAGATCTAATGTTGTAGAGAATTTCAAGGTCTTTCATTTCGTATCAGATCTTACCCTACGACGCACTATTTTCAACATATAAGCGAAAGACCCAAAAGTGGATCTGCTTTGTGCAGCCCCCTTCGGCTCACCTTCTAGACTTAGGACTTTTAGTATGTTCACTCCCTAAGCAGCCTGAAAAATTTTATGAAGGAATCACTTAGGTCCCTGCTCACGCACTCTACAACCCGTTTTGGGTTATTCGTTGACTGAACTATAATAGTAGTCCAGGATAATTAGCTTGACATCATGCAATCTTTCAAAAATCGACCTCCCCGCAATTTTGTTTTTTTAAACTGCTTATTTTCACACGAATCGACTGTAGATCATTGGTTATACTACCCTATTTCGATGTTTGATCTACAGTTCACTGCGGTTATACAACTGGCCCTAATATAAGTATATAAAAAAACTTATCCCTGTGAAGTTGGCGCTGCTTTTTTTAAAATCACCAATTTTTTCTGTCAGTAGAAATAAAAGAGTTTAGGAGTTAAATGTGGAAGACAGCATTGAATCTAGCAATTTAGGTCGAGAAATCACGAAAAACAATTTTACGGCGCTAACTTCATGTTGCGCTGTTTTTTCAATGAAAAAGAGTTTGCGATGCATTTTTTGGTATGAAGAAAGAGTTTAGGAGTTCACAACGAAAAAAAAACAATACGAGTAGTACATGAAATTTGCAAGTTGTAAAAAAAATTCCTTGTTTTTAATTGTTTCTGTGCAATGGCGATCGAAGAGTTCGTATGAATCCCGAAAGAAAAAAGTTTCTATCCCAATAAATGCGATTTATATTGTAAATTTTATGATCGACAAAATCGAGATTTTTTTAAAAGAAATTTCGAAGGAGGAAGGTTGATGAGAATTTTGTTTTAGGATAATCGACATTGTTTTTAAAATATCAAGAAAGTGTTCTAAGGAATTCTGGTTGGAACTCAGTTTTCTCTTCTTACAAATTTTGGAAAAAAATGGTTTGCGAAAAATATAATTTGTATTGCACATTTTTACTCTGGAAAACTGACCCTTTTCTATTAAAAAAACGACAAAATAAATTTACAGGACGGATTTTGATGTGTACTTTTCTAAATACCCCTCACATATTTATAATTTTATAATATGTTTATATATAGTTTTATCAATATAATGAGTTTGGTATCATTGAATACTCTGAGGCTGTTAGAATTTAGATCGTCGAAGGCCGCCCAGAATGATCCGTTTTAAATGAACTCGTATGCAATTCTAAACTCTAATCACCCTTTGAATTCCTTCGAAATTTCTGTTTAAAAAAATCTTCGATGGCCTTTGCATAGAATAAATTAATAAATAAAATAAATTTAAAAACAAATTTTTTTCGAAATACTGAAAGTTTTCCAAATTTAGTGAACTATTGTTTTTTTTTTGTTGTGAACTCAAGAACTCTTTCTTCTCGACCAAAAAATGCATCGTGAAAAAACGGCGCAGCGTGAAGTTAGCGTCGTAAAATCGGTTTTCACTATTTCTCGACCCAAATTCCTAGAACTATTGCTGTTTTTCACATTGAACTCCTGAACTCTTTTATTTCTATTTGGAACTCCCAAAAATACGTGATTTAATAAAAAAGCAGCGCCAATTTCGCAGGACTAAATAACATCTAGTAAATCTTAGGTTTTATTATTGGAATAATTGTCAAATTATAGTTTACAGTTATCAATATTGAATGCTGATTGTAAATACATAATTGTTATCTATTTATAAGTTGGAGACTAACTATCGTTTTCTTTTTCATGGGCCTTTCCTCCTTCCTTTTGCAAATTTCGTAAGGTAAGATGTCACAAAACCACCAAATAAGTTTGCAATTCCCAAATTAAATGGTTCAAGGAATTTTGGCTCATCTCATGAGGTTCAAATTAAAAATAATTTTAGTATACCAAAAATATTTAGTTCTCACATAAATCAGCAAGAGAATACCCCACCTAAAACAAATAACTTTATTATACCAAAATTGAATTTTACGAAAGGTGACAAACCTGGATTTACGTTAACAAATAATAAACTATCGGAGTCAAAAGATGCGGACAGCAGCAGTGAATTCAATAGTTTGTCCGAGTTGGTGTCCAGTCATTTAAAACTCACCCCAGTTAAGACTGGCACAGTAGTAGTAGATCAAAGCAAGACACAATTCAAGGAAGATTTAAGTGAAATTAAAAAGGCAGATCCTCGATTGTCCGAATCGAAATCTTTAACTGCAATTGAAAACAGGGCTTTAAATGATTGCCATATTGACCTAGCGTTAGCACTAAAATATACAAGTAGTGGACCTATTGGTAATGTTCAACAAAAAAAATTGGAACAATTTTACATACCGTTTGTAGATTGTGAGGAGAAAATTTTGCCAAAAAATAGACAGTTAACGTGCACCTTCAACATACACAACATTTTAATGTTGCCTCTAACTAACAGAAAACGTAGCTCTAGGTTTGGACGCGCCTTATGTATGAATTACAAAATACATTCCAAGCCAATTATAAGGGCAGATATGTATATAAACAATATTAAAAAATTTAAATTTAATATTCCGTCGCCTGACGATATCATAAGTTCCCATCTGAAAATCCGTTAATTTCTGATTAGTACAAAATAAATATCTTAATATCATAAATAGACTCTTCTTATGTGAGTTTCAAAAACTTAATTGCACATTCAAAAAACTGAACTATGAACTATAGAAAACTTTTTTCTATAGTTCATAGTTCACTGTAAATAAAAGTAACTCTTGTATGATCACACGACCAACCTTCAAAATCCTGAAATATTACTTTTCTATTGTATTCAGATAGTTTCACTCGTCACTTGTTTCTGCAATTTTCTTTGCATGAATCTCATTTTTGCAGGCACTTACTTTACCTTTTCTGTTTTCATGTTTATTTCCTAAAATGAGTTTCTTTTTGCTCTCTACCTTGTTTTTTCTTTAATGTCACTTTTCTTTTTTTTATCCTTATTTACAATTTCATTTTGAACATTTTATTCTACATAACTACTATTTCCAGAAAGTACATGGTCCGGATCTTTGTCAGAAAAATCGGAGTTGTCTATCTTGTAGTAATTAAAAGGATATTTTCTCTCTGCATGATTCATTATTTTTTTTAATACATCCTGTATTATAGTGTAGATATTTTTTGTCTCATCTCATGTAAAGAGCAATTAGGTTCAAAGAAATGTTAAATGAAGTTGCTGTAAGAATATAGTAAACCATAAGAAACGTAAATTATGTTTATCCTGAAAACTTACAAGAATCAATGGATTGAGTTTCACACAAATTTGTGGTTGCATCTTTACTGCTACAACCACATGGATGGAGGTGTGCTCTCTCTCTCATGTATACCTATTTTTTTAAATTATTGGCAAGACGGAGCCAAAGTTTCCTTTCATCACTTCCTTCAACACTTTTTTTTTTTGGTAACTTTAAAATGACTTGTGTTCCTTTACTCATATTTTACACTTTTCAATCCATACAACACAGACAAGATCATCAGATCATCTAAAGACATGCAAGTACACCTTCATAACCTCAATTCGATAAGTGGCGCGAAGAAGATTTAGTATGCTTTTATGATTTAGTATAGTCAAACTTGAATTAATAATTATTTATATATTTGGTTGCCCATGTAATATCAGATGTTAATACAGTTTTCTGCGTAAAGAGTACTGTACTCGATATTTAAAATATAGTTGTAACTCAAATTTGCCATTGAGTATTGAGTTACTACAGTCTTCGTTGTAACAGTCAATATACTTAGTATATTATAATAAAGTAAACCCTTTAGAGTACCCCTTTTTCTTGTGATATTATTTTGTTTATTTTGTTAAATCAGTTATTTGTATATTTCGGTATAATTTTATTGTTTTTTTTTGTTAAAATAATAAAATTATTAAGATAATTTCAGTTTAGAATAATTTTGTGGTTATAAAATTGTTTCCATATATTTTGGATTTTTGAATTCACTGATCGTTTATTATGTGAATATATAAAAATTAATTTAACACTTCTATTAATAAAAAGTGAAGAAGTACACTGTTATATCCTCTTGACATTAAGGCTGATCTAAGACACTAATTATATTGTAAATAATTTAAAAGACTACTATAAAATCAACTATTTCCCATATTTTCAGTGGGTTGTAAAGTTTGGAATAAATTCGATAAAGTCATAATTATCGACAAGTCGATGTTGTTTTTGAGATAATGTAACTTTTCGCAAATCGAGCAGGCACGTTGAATCGGAATTATGACAAATTGTAATGTTCCATATCTATCGCATCAGTCTTCCCTTAATTTTCGTAATTCATTCATTAATTTTCAAAGTGATTATAAATCGGAATGGGGAATTTCTATTTGACGCCGGTGTAGCAAACAAATTTTAAATTAATTTTTGACATTGTGAAATGTCACATTTTTCATAACTGTCAGTTCCATTGCATAACGTGAGTGATGTAATGAATTTTTACGTAACTGAATCAACCACTTTCGACTTATAGTGTAGTGGATCTGGTCTCGAAAACAGGCACTTCAAAAAATTTTTTGGCCCAATCTATCAACTTGTGTTCCCCCATCATTTTGGCATGGTTTGTGCAGACGGGGCAGGGGGGGGAACGATCCATTAAAAGCTTGGAAAAATCGTTTTTACTGCATATCTTGGTGGCTTTGGACTTCACAAAAAAAATTTGATATAAAAAATGAAGACTACAACAAAACACACACGCTCATTTAGAGCTGAGCGAAATCGGATAATTAGTTCGCGAGATACAGTTCGCGTAGTTGCAAAAATAAGAAATATCAAATTGATTTTTCATCGAGGGGGAGTGGAGGTGGATGGTCATTTTTTTTGTGGAAGAGCTATTATTATTAAGAAATTATGTGGCCGCAGGCTAGGGGTGGTGGGATAATTAGGAGAGTTGGGAGAGTCACAAAAATCGAAAATTTTGATTTTACGAATTAATCCAACCGTTACATGTTCACTATATGCAATGGCTAGCTAATACGCTATTGACTTACGCCCGGTCAATGGGAATAATGTTTTAGGAAAAATTGTAATAAACTTTTATCAATTCCACTCATGCAAGTACAAATTTTACTAACGGGGGTTAATAAAAAAAGTACAAATACATATCATGTTTTATTAACTACATTATTTAATGTCCTGAAAGCAAATAAAATCATTTACTGTGAAAATATTTTTGGTAAACTTGCCATTCTAAAGTACTCATGCAAGCATCTAGCATCCAACCCTCCGAACTTGAGACTCCTAGCATTAGAGTTGTGACGGCTACACCAAGGACTGCAACGAACGTGACAAAGGGTTTCGAACTGCCCCAAAGGGATTTCAAGTTTAATATCAGCCCTCGATCTCAGTCACCTATCTCCGGTAGGGGAACCCCACTTTTTACCTCCATTTCTGATGGTGTAGAAGAATCTAAAATGGGGAAAAGGGATAATAAATTTGATCCACAGCAATTGTATAAGAAGGAGAGGGGAGACGATAAAGAGCATTTATACATGGTTGTCATTGGACATGTGGATGCTGGGAAAAGTACTCTTATGGGACATCTTCTGTGTGAATTGGGACAGGTGAGTGCCAATCTTCTCGCAATTTGTTGCTCTTTTTTTAATTAGCTGTAAATGTAGGAACTTTTGAGAATTTTGCCAAACAAACAGGTTTTTTTTTGGCATTAGAGCGATTGACTCACAGCCAGATACTATTTTGTTACCTATATTAACCTAGTTCTAACCTAGCTGACAGTATTTTAACCAAAAATTTTTAAAACAAATAAGCATTTCCGTATTTTAAAAAAGAATATCCTTAATTTCATTGCTTTATTTCTTTATTTAGGTAATACGAGAAGGCAAAATTAAAAGTTATATTGACATTTTTTTGTAAGTACTGTTACTGTAGATATGAGCAAAAAAAAATAGGACAACTATTTTTTTTCTAATTTTGATATGTAAAGTGACTTTTCAAAACCCTTTGACGTTAGGAAACGTCTTACTTTTCACAACCAGTTACGAAAAGTAAAATATTACGCAACTGGTCTTGTAAACTTCATTTCATTTATTTAGACAGTGACAAGCTGTCGCACCGTTACAACCTACTGGATTGTTTTTTCACGTATAAAATTCAGAGTTTTCTTCTCATAAAATATAAAATTGGTGAAAATTAGAAAAAATCTTGTATGACACACGTTGGGAAACACTATTTTGTGTAACTCGCATCTTTCTTCGAAAATCTGCTCGTTACACAAAATAGTACTTTTCCCGACTGGTTGCTTAAATAGCTATTACAGGGCAGTGAAAAGGTCAATGAATTGAAAATAATAGTTTGAAACCTGATGTAGAAGATAATTATAAGGCAATATATTGATTTATGTGTTTGCAATTAGGTAAACCAAAGGATAATGCACAAATATGAACAAGAGAGTCGCAAATTAGGAAAACAAAGCTTTATGTATGCGTGGGTTCTGGATGAGACTGGAGAGGAACGAAATAGAGGTATCACTATGGACGTAGGAAGATTCCAATTTGACACAAAAACTAAATCTGTAAGTAGTACATTTATGGTTTCGTCCATTGTCTAGAATTCAACATTTTAACCAAATTGAATCAGGAGAAGTATCAGCACATGCTAGACCCTTATAATTTTCTTAATTTATTTAACTTTTCAATAAAAGAACTAGTAGCGTCACCCAAATCAAAAATCATTTATTTTGTTCGATGAAAATTACAAATTGTATAGCAATTTCAATAGTGTTTCTCACTATGAAATCTAATAATTACTCAGGGTGTCAGACGTTTGTTCGAAACAATTAAAGACAAATCATCAGCATACATGGTAAAGGAAGTTTTGCCTAACACTGGCTCAAGTGAGTTAATATATAAAATAAAAAGTTTAGGGCCCAGAACTGGCCCAGAAATTGGTTCATAAATAGGATAGTCTGCCATTTTGGATGGAGTTAAATTATATTGGGTGACCTTAAACACCGCAAAGTTTCAAGTTTGAGGCAAATCGGTTTATAAATAGGAAAGTCCGCCATTTTGGATCTGCCATTTTGATTTTATTAAGTTTGACTCAAAAATTGTATTGAATGACCTTAAGCACCATAAAGTTTCAAGTTTGAGGCAAATCGGTTTATATATAGGATAGTCCGCCATTTTGGACCCGCGATTTTGATTTTTTTTTATTAAAAAAAATACTAAATTGTATTCACTAGAACAATACACCAACAAATTACAAGTCTCGAGCTCATCAGGAAATAGTTCCAAAAGCTTTTGCAAGATTTGAAACAAAGATACAAAGAAACGTAAAAAAAAGAGTATGTAGCAGTAATGGTAGACTTTCCAGAATGAAAACCATGCTAATTATTTGATAAAATATTTGATAATTATTTGAAATTTTATTTCAGAATAATGTCAAACGATCTAAAAAAGCATACTCGAAAACTTTTGGAAAGCTAAATACATCCAGTCTTTTTTTTAATTGGTAGCACTTTTCCTTCCTTTAATAAGTCGGGAAAAGTACCATTTAAAAAAGATAAATGCACTAAATACGTCATTGGTCCTATTATTGTTTTTAATACACGTGTGAATAAAAACTTAAACTGTGTCTTAAAAACTGTGATTTTTAAAGGTAACCTTATTGGACGCCCCTGGCCATAAGGACTTTATTCCAAATATGATATCAGGAGCTGGACAGGCGGATGTAGCTCTACTAGTTGTAGATGCAACGAGGGGAGAATTTGAAACAGGCTTTGACTACGGAGGTCAAACTCGGGAACATGCACTTTTAGTACGATCACTTGGAGTGACCCAACTAGCCGTTGCTATTAATAAGCTAGATACTGTCTCATGGTCGAAAGATCGATTTGATGATATTGTACATAAATTAAAGGGTTTCCTTAAACAGGCTGGTTTCAAAGAATCCGATGTAACTTTTGTTCCTTGCAGTGGTCTCACTGGTCAGAATTTGATAAGTAGTCCAACAGAAAATAGTTTGGTGACATGGTATAATGGACCTTGTCTCTTGGAAGTTATAGGTAATTGTTATTTTTCGTGTTTAATAAAACAATGTAATATGTTTTTATTTTTAGATCATTTTCGTTCTCCGGAGAGGCCAGTTTCTAAACCGTTCAGGTTATCTATCAATGATATATTCAAGGTAAAGGATTCATGCTTAATTAAATTAATTCTTTTTTATAAAAATTTTATAAATATATAAAATATTGTGATGATTTTACGTAAAGATTAAGCATGTTAAAAAATCTCAAAAATTGTTTCGCTGCGATTTTTAATGCCAAAGTTAAAAAGTTCGAAAACTTAAAAATACGATAAAATATAGGAACTTTTCTGAATTCGTTGAAATTGCAGTATTACATAGCCACTAGAATGCTTAACGAAATGCACTGCATCCGACTGAAAAATTTAAAAAAATTAATTAAACTATCTAAGTATAAAAGTTGTTTAATTTGCACTTGTCTTTCTAACACTCTGTCTCTACTTTGAGACATAACACTCATTTTTCAGAATCTTTCATAAACAAATTAATTTTTTATTAACGAAAAACCCGGTACCTAACTAAGGACCGTAATCTCGTCAATTTTCAACTTAGGGTTATGCAACAAACTGTATTTGATTGCGCTGATTTTTACATGAATTTGAAAAAATATATTTACTGTAGGACCAATAGAAGCCGAGATACGATACTTTCACACTTTTTAACGAGTAGCAGCCATTCTAATTAACTTATACATTCGAAACTTGGCTGGTAATAAATAGAAAGCTTAAGCTATACACTGAATTTTTTCCATAGCAAATCGAGCAATGTTTCGTGAAGATCTCGTTGTTTAATGTAGGGCTTAATCGTGCTGCTATGCAGGGCTGGATTAAGATCTTTAGGCTCCTAAGGCTAAACAAATTTTGGCGCCTTATAATATTAAAATAAAAATATGGTTTTCTAAAATAAAGGTTAAATGTTGAATAAAACAATTCATGGATCATAAAAACAAGTTTAATCTCACAATGATAATTTTAAGAAATATTTAAAATAAATTAAAAAAGTAAGCATTTACACTAAAAATGTTTTTTGCAACATTTTTTTGCAACTTTATTTGGGAGGTTCTGCGACTTTTATATTCATCTTTTTAGGGGTGCACCGCTTGCCTGTACTATATTTTGGTGACACCTGCGGATATTATTTGAAATAAGGCGGTGAGATTAAATTGCTTCATTAAGCTAACTGATTATAAAATTATGCAGTAATGCATGCAATCCCAATCCTTTGTTTCCTAAGAAGTATCGATGGCTACATAAACAAAATTGCTCATCTTATTAATTTTCAGGGTACTGGCGCCGCTTTTTGTGTATCTGGACGAGTAGAAACTGGCACTGTAAGCGTTGGCGATAGGGTCTTAGTATGCCCTAATAGGGAATCTTCTGTAGTTAAATCATTAGCTATAGAAGAAACCCCAAAAACGGTTGTTTTTGCTGGAGATCAAGCAACAGTTACATTGTCGGGAATAGAAATGCAAAATGTCTCTGTAGGAAATATTTTATGTGGTCCCCATAACCCCGTTCCAGTTGCAATGAAATTTCAAGCTAGAATAGTTGTTTTTAATGTAACCGTACCTATTACTAAGGGATTTTCTGTCGTTTTACACCATCAGTCACTAGTAGAGCCGGCAGTAGTGAGCAAACTGATATCCCAGTTGAATAAAAGCACAGGCGAGGTACTTAAGAAGCATCCTAGATTTTTAGGAAACAATACCAGTGCCATTGTTGAGATACAGATATCGAGACCTATAGCGCTGGAATTATATAGTGAATGTAAGGAGCTTGGGAGGGTTATGTTGAGGGTAGAAGGTGTGACAATTGCGGCCGGGTTGATTACTAAAATTATATTGTAAGATAATTTAATAAATTTAAGTACTAAGTAGTATAATCTTTATTTCCCACCTGTAAATAAATACAATTGATACCTACAACATATACATATATGTAGGTAATATAATATCGAGTAATGGTTGTGTTAAAATAACTTTAGTATGTGCTAAGTAATATTTGTTGTGGTTGGCATCGATTGCGAAACGTCTACGCAAGTGTCTTAGGCATTTTGAAAATACCAGACACACCTTTTTGTTTACTGTAGCACAGTACTTGAATGGTTACACAGTTCTTATGTGTCAAAATAACAATTTTTATCGGTTTGTGGTGACGGCTGGTAGAAGTTTATGATGAGCATAATATACTAAAAATAAAGCATTTATTATGCCCAATTGAAATAGTTGCTAGGAGAAAACTTGCGTAACTTATTTTCAAAAGGATGTCGAGAATGAACCATTTTCGACATTTGGCGGAAAATTGTCATTACAAGACCGTGTATAGACAATCAAAATGATGAAAAATGTTTCGTTTTGAATTTCTAAATATATTTTCATCACATTTAAAAATAAAAAAATACTAACCTAGAAAAGCCTGAGCGTCCTTTGACCAGTAATCTTTGAAGTTATTCGGCAAATGTACAAGTAGGTGTAATATTGAGTAGGCAAACGGTGTCACTTGCGAGATTAGATGTAGGCAAGGCATCTATTCTCGCATCGGACCATTGATAAATTGAAAAGGTCACAGGCTGACAGTAGAGAACTGACACACCACAGTTTATTTAAATATTGGCGCAGTAAAATCGGATCGGAGTAAAACCACCCTTTTAATATAAAACATAGTTCTTTAATTCTTTATTAAGTCACTTTTCGTGACATTTTCCTAAGAAATAACAGTAGATTGTCACTATTTAAAAATAAAAAAATAGTAAGCTAGAAAAGCCTCAGCTTCCTCTGACCGGTAATCTTTGAAATTACATTAATACCTATTAGTCGGCAAATGTACAAGTAGGTAAAATATTGAGTAGGCAAACGGTGTCACTTGCGCCAATAAATGCCTACCAGCATCGAACCATAGACAAATTGAAAAGGCCACAGCTGACAGCAGAGAACGAACACACAACAGTTTATTTAAATATTGGAGCAGTAAAATCGGATCGAAGTAGTAAACCACCCTTTTAATATAATATAAAACATAATTCTTTATTATGTACAATGTACTTTTTGACATAGTATTAGTATTTAGCTTGTTGTTAAAAAGCATTCAAATTATCTTTGGTACAAGTACCTATTTGCTCTATATTTTTTTATGTTGGCTAGTCTGCTGAGCCAGGGGATTTCGAATTTTAGCAGAAGGGTTGAGGTTACTTTTTCGATTTTATAATACTGAGACGACCGGTTTTCTACTATTTAAGTTTCAAAAGTTTGTTATTTTTTTAGCAGGAACTAACTATATTATATATTTTCGTGTCCAGTTAGGTGGACAACGAATAGGTACCTGGTTACCTAGTGTATTTATTATAACTTTTATGACGCAAAAAATACCTACACCTACTGAAATGGAAAATAAGGGCAATCCAGTACAACAGCCATACAGAAAATCTGTTATAAGTAAAAGAATATCTGTGTAAGTAAATAAATTATGTGGTTACATTTATACCTAATAATTTCCAAACACATGTTTTCAGGAAGAAAATAACAAGAAATGAACACAAAGCAGGTAAGTAAATATTTCAATAGTACAGTTTAGTTTATTTAATTTCTTAATATCTACATTATGTTCCATCAATATATGAACTACTTATACCTAAGTACCTTTATAATCTGTAAAATATATTTTTAGAGCCGCCTAAGGCAGGAGCATCATCCAGGAGACCATATTTCTTTAAAGAAAGTTTTATTAACGAGTGTAATGCTTTCACCAAATATTACGAAGCTATTAAGTAAATAAAACTTGCAAATAATGACTAAGTAAACAATTGATTATGTTTAAATATATAAAATTATCTATGTCTGCATTAGTGGTAGGTATAATGAAAAACTTGTTTTTTAGTGAGAATGGTTATATTTCAAACATAATTGAGCAAGTCGAAAATATGGGGGAGTTTTGTGATTTATTTAGTAACATTTCCAAAGACTATGATAATAAACCACTGAATTTATATTGCGAATCCTTACCCATGGCCGAACGTAATGAGTATATATTATACTGCTCACGTTATTTAACATTATTGTAAGTTAATTTGTAATATTATAAAATGTATTTAATGAATGACATCATTCAGTAATGTATTTAGTAAATAATTAATTACAATATTACAGAGACTCAAAGAATAAAGGTCGAAGCTTGATTTCTACTAGCGAAATTCCAGTAGGCAAAATTTTGATATACGAACAGCCAACTGTCCTGCAGGTGAAGCCGCTGTGTGTCTGTGTTGGCGATTGTCACTCGTCGCTCTATAGATGCCACAACTGTGGAACAGCTTGTAAAATTTTCTATACGTAAGATCTTTTCAAATATCTTCAGACTAACTGAATTTTTAATTATGTATATAGGTTCATTTGTTTAATTTGATTATTAGGTACTTGACGTCCATTCATTCTTCAAATAATTTCTATAATACACTGCTTCAAAAAATTAACCCATCACAAAAAAATACCGTTTAAAGTTAATTTTTGTCCTCTTGTCCGATTTTGATTATTTTTTTTGTGAGATAGCCGCTTTATTCGGGAATGTGAATGTTCTATTGTTCTTTCAAAGAAATTTTGTTTTATTCATTACGGGGTGCAACAATTACAACGTGTTTTTTCTATTAAATTATGTAACACCCTGTGGAGTTCAACAGTTACACCAACAAGTTAGAATTTAAATCGTACTCTAGCCTTATCTTTTCTTAACATTCTTTTTTTTTGGTTCAGTTTATCTTCATTAGTACCGGAAATACACAATTTTATAACATAACATATTTTTATTAATTTCATTTTGAAAAAATAGAAAGTAGCATGCTATGGAAAAAAGAAGAGAAGTGGATTAAATGTCAAAGAACATTTGGAAGGAGTGTGTTTATTGTGGTAATAGCCATATTTTTTTCCAAGATTTGTGTCAATATAGAAAGTGAAAAACGAAATATTAGTGGTGAAAAATGTGAAATTTTTGCCTAGCCCAAAAATTAACTTCAAATGTTTGGTTATTTTTTGGTGGTGCGTTAATTTCTTGTAGAAATATATATACCTAATTGTTGAATGTTATTATATTACAAACTAACAAAAGTTCTGTCAAGAATTCATTAACGATTTTTGTAAATAATTTCTAGATGTGATGGTTGTAATGTCTGCATATTCTGTTCAAGAAATTGCCTAATCTATGCTTATAAAAATTACCACAGATATGAATGCTATGGCCTGCAAAGACATTTTTGGTCAATGGAAGACACTGATTATAGTTATTTAGCGATGAGAATGATGTTGTATGGAGCAACGAAAAACTTCGATACTGATCCTGTGCAAGGTGGTAGATATGGAAGTTATGAAAACAACTATCCATTTATGTACACATTGGAGAGTAATTTTAACAAGCAATCGTGGCCGAGTATTAATAAAATACTTTATGTGAGTATTGTATAAATGTGTAGTTAATAACTATAAAAACTACTTATTTATAAAATATTTACATAATGACATAATTTTATATTTTTTCTTTGAAATTCTTGCTAATAAATATTTTTTTTTAGAGTTGACTTATAGAGTGGACTTATTTATAAAATATTTACATAATGACATAATTTTATATTTTTTCTTTGAAATTCTTGCTAATAAATATTTTTTTTAGAGTTGTGTGAAAAATCTGGTGTACCTGATTAAAAGAACAACATTTTTCCACCAATTCAGAGATAAAGAATGGCAATTACAAGACCTGTACTTATATATTGGAGGCTTGATGGTGAAACACTATTGTCAAGCACAAACCAATAATATTCTATTGAAGTATCCCAACTTACCGGCAGGATTAGGTATTAATGTTATTAGTGGAACTGGAAAAGCAATTTGTCCCACAATTGCCCTTCTCAATCATTCTTGTTCTCCAAATGCCGCCATACTGTAAGTTCTTAGAGAAGTAATTCACATAATATAGTCTAAGCAACGAAAGGGATGTAGTGTGTTGGGTATGGAGGGGAAAATGTTTCGAGGGGAAAAGTTCCTGTAAGAATTAGGTATACTGTGTAAAATAATTATATTTTTGAAATATAAATGAAATACCTTAACGTACATATTTATTCAATTCGGGAACGACATAGGACCCTACAAAAATTCAAATTTTTACACAACATTTCAACAGATTCTAATAGCTGTTGTTTGGTTGCTGGAAATCCTGCATTGGCGATATGAAATAACCACGTCACAATTAGATTTTCTTCTTCTTTTGTTAATATAGTAGAAGGGCCAAATTTAGAAATTAATGGTGCTTTTCCTTTGAATTTGTACATTAAAGTTGTAGAGATAGTAAATGTTTATGAAGCATATTTAAATTACATGCCGTTTTTAACAGCTTCCAGAGCTTTTTCCAATTCCTCTTGAGAATATTTTTTTAATTTCTTCGTTTAATAGTGCCTATCTTTTGTTTATTTGCCATTCTGGAAAATAATATTTAGATGTCAAAATAAGGAACTAACTAAGGAAAATTATAATAATCTTATTCACATACCATCCCTTACCTTTATAATTAACGAATATCACAATTACCACTGCCGCATTGCACTGCCTCACTCATAGCACTGCCTCACACTGTTATATTGCTCGTTGCAAAAATAACTTTTTAAAAAACTTAATTTGAATTAAAATATGAAATGGGAATTAATGTTGCAACTATCCGAAAAAATATAAATGTGAGTGAGTTTAATTTAGATCTTGACTGAATACAGAGCCTACGTATTCAACCACTGTGTATACCGTATACCTACACAAAACACAAGATCTTGGCAATTTCAATTTGAAAAGATGAAAGCAGTAGGTAGGTATTTACAATCAACTGTGATAATCGCGCCTAAAATCGTGTTGGCGAGAACACATCATCTCCGAAATATGCGCAAGCCTAACCAATTTTGATTTGACTACATGACATACCATTTTTTGTATCATGCTGACAACTGGCTCAATAATTCATAAACGCGATGCTCAATTGTTTTTTATTTTATTATAAGACAAATAAAAATACCTCTAGTTTGCTGTTTTAATTGATTTTGTACTTGCAATAACAGAGTTAGCAAGCAAAAAATTCTCCCCCTTCCATGCAAATACACCCCTTTTTTATTCATTCATTGTCTACACTAATATATGTCCAATAAATATGCTTTTTGTAGAATGTATAATGATTCCGTAGTAGTAAAGAGCACTAGACGTATTAAAGTGGGAGAGGAAGTCACGATATGTTACACTGAAGTGAATGCCCTTTTAACAGTGGCTGAACGTCAAATTATTACCGAAGAGTTGTTCTTTTTTATATGCAACTGTTTCTTTTGCTATTACGAACGGAACTGGGTAATTATTTTATTATTATATTCGAGAATTGTTATCATAACCAACTGTTTATTGTACAGGCCGAAACGCCATATAAATGTCCTGTATGCTCAGCTGGTAAAGCGAGGAAAGAAGAAGTGGGTGATAATCAAAATATAGGTTACTGTACCAAGTGCCATCACTATTTCAGTTTAGATGAAATTCTAGAAACTCTTAGGAAGGTCACCATATGTAAGAACCTGTGTAAGTACCTATATCTTAATACTAATAACAATAGGCCATAAGCGAGTGCGAACTTTAGCTGCAAATATTTTTTTTTTGTATGGGTCATACCTCAAGATGTGCTTCTATATTGTCATACATAGTTTGTAGGTACACGACTATTTATAACTTATTATTTAAATTGAAATTTATGCGAATCTTTCGACCATGAACCGAACCTTCACGACTGCCGCCGAGGATCTGTATGACGTCAAAATATAGCTATTCTGACGTAGTCCATGTTTTTCTGTGCAAGGTTAAAGTTATTATAGTAGGGGTGTCATAGAAAAAAATAGTGAATTTGGACTTTGGATGGAACCCGCTGAAATAGGGCTTAAATGAAAGATCGTGACGTATATACTCAGCCATTAAAAAAATTACAATGAGCGAGATACGCGTCATGGTCTTTTATTGCAAAATAGTTTTGAATGCGTCACTTTTTTCACTTCACTTTTCTCTCAATAATGGAAAAAGTCATGATTTTAGAGGAAAAAGTTTTGAACAAAAGTTGTTAAGCGCATGATTTTACGTAAGGATTAAGCATTTAGTCCAGTCAATAAAACAGGTAGAGCGGGCATGAGCAAGGACCTAAGCAAATCCCTCAGAAACTTCAGGGTGCCTAGAACGTGAACATACAAGTCCTGATGTCTAGGAGGTGAGCCAAAGGGGGGGGGGGGGGGCACAAAGTGGGTCCACTTGAGTTTTTTCCCATATGTGACTTTTTTATCATCTTTAAAATACAATTTTCCACTTTTCAAGCAACATGATGTATGTATGTATGTATATGGGTCGGAGTGTAGTGGAAGGTGGTGTTACATACACTCCCATTCCACCACAGCACTTAGGCCTCATTAGGCCCTTTGTGCATTCCTCCTTTTTACTTGAGTACTTTTCCTCAAACCATCCTATTTATTACGGGTGGCCTGGTGGCAAAGTCTCTACCATTTGTATCTATGATAGTATGGTTCTGAGTTACCGAGATTAATTACTCTGGTCCTCATTACCATTTATCTGGGACCACGCGTCCGCGGCAGATGTGGTGAGTGTTCCCAGGTCTCGGGCAGACGCCACAGTCCGGGCCCAAGCCTGCCTAGGTCACCCATCCAAGTGCCATCAACGCCCGCCCAGCATAACTTTGAAGATCTTACCGGTCAAGTCTAAGCGGCTAGGCGGTCCCATTCAGTCACCTTAGTCGCCTCTTACGACAGGTAGGAGGTACCCTGGGTCTATTCTACAATTGTGGCCCCGAACCCAGAGGGGGAAAGCAACATGATTTCGTCTACTGCGTTTAATAATCCGCTTTCAAGTGTGACAACACGTATGTATATATACAAAGTGTTAGGCGCTTCGTTGGACAAACAGGGAAGAGAAAGTGGTGGGATCGTCTGCTACTTATCAGCATATCTCAGATACTTCGGAATTCATTTACTTGTGGTAGTATCTGGCCTTCTTGGATCGAAATATCAATTCTCCATGAGGCAAAAATCCACTATCACTTCGAATATGCGTTATGATTAAACGGCGATTTTTTTTATAAGGCATTTTTAAACCAGTCGCAGCTTGCCATGCATTTTTCTCATTTCCATCCTCCAGACTCTTCCCAGTATGTCCTTCGTTGATCCATGTTTCATCAGTGTAATAAATTATCCACCCTTCCTTTCGAAACAGTTTCATTTTTCGAAGATAAGCCATCCACCAAGCAATTATTTCATATCTTTCTATGAGAATACTCTCTGTCTACTCTAGGCAAAATTCATGTCTCAAAATTTTTGCTAGGCTAACCCTGCACATATATAATATCATTTTCACTTATACTTTGCAGCGCCTTATCTAAAGTTGGTAATTCGTTCTTTCTAAAGAAACCATGGACCGTTATACGTATCGCATTTTGCATCTTTGTCCGCTTCAATCTCATTTCGACCGCTTTTTGGTTTCGGTGGCTGTACACTTCCATGTATCTTTTCTCCTCTTAAAACTGTGTAAATGCTTGACTTTGATGCTTCTGTATACGAATTCCTCCTTGTCGCGATGAGGATGATCTCTCTGTATACAGTAAAATACTCGTAAAATAATTTTCTTCTCGGCTACCGTTCGATAGCGCCTACGTTTTACATCTGACGGCCCTGGAATGCTTTCCATCGTTCAGTGATATTATATTGTATCACAATCATAATAAAGCAGCACTACACAACCGCGAATATCTCAACCAACGCACTACTGAATCGCAAATGAACGTTACAGAATACGCGCGAAAATCCCGCTAACCCGCAAATTCTGGTAACTAAAGGCAAGAGGAACGAATACCGGGTTTACACGATTGTCTCAATTCAAAAGAGATACCACGTCATTTCCAATAAGTTGAAAAGAGATATATGCTTGCCATGTCAGCTTTCCGTCTACGATATGAGCGGTGTTGCCGCTTTTAACTATAAAAAATATTTACGGAATTGCCATATTAAAGTAGTCAAAAATATATGTAAAAATGGCTAACCACTTGGCCTATATATACTACCTAGTCTAATATATATACAACTGTTATATATGTGGATTTGATATTTTAATTGAATATTGAGAAATTTATTATAGCAATTAGACCTTTAGGCGGGTCAGTGCACTTTGTATATCTCTTAGAACTACTGTAGAAAGAAAATGCTCACTGGTGCTCACTACTATGATGCTTAGGTTTGTTTTTAATTCCATTTAATTTTAGATCATGCAACCTATTCAATTGAGCATGTTACAAGATTAGCTGAATGTTACAAGTCTATATTTCCTGACTATTCCTGGTATCTAATGGATGTTTACAAACTGTTATATGAAAAACATGTACATTGTAACGGTATGTAATAATATATTTCCAATCACATTAAAATATAGGTAATTATTATATTACATTATGTTCTTCAGATAAGCCATTGGAAACCCTAAAATATGGATTGTTAACATTTAAAATATTGGAACATTATATTTCCAACTTGTATCTGCCAATTCTTCTTGCAAAAGTAAAGTTTACTATCCAAGTTTTAAATATGAGACGTTTATCAAGGATAAGGAAGGTGACCCCTGATGAATTGTAAGTATAATATTGGTATAATATGCAGTTATATATTGTTTAATACATTTTATTGGGTCTTAAAAGTTGGGCATATCAAACCATTGGTACTCTTTCTCATGCGTCTCATCTAAAGTATAATTTACACATTTTTTCTTCCTAAAAAATCAACAAATCAGAAAGTTTTTATTAATAAATGTCAAGGTTTAGATGAATAATACATACGGAAAGTAAGTATACGTTTTGCAGCCGCATATGGGATAATCTAATTTATAGCATTCAGTTCCTAATGCTGTAAAATATATGTGACCCACTTGGTTAGATATTGCGGTACTAACAGATTTTAGGCATTTGTAAAATTCCTTATCACATTCACAGTTAAGCCTGTAACAGTAGAAAGGCAGTTTTCACAACTAAACTGCTCAAAACGAATATAAAGAATGCGTTAAATTTAATGAACGATACTTTCGTTTCTACACAACCGAATCAGGTCGCCCTTGCCGGCGAGGGTGAGTTACCTCAACTTCTCGGGAGGGAATAAAATATGGTCCATATTTATTATAGGATTATGAGTATACAGGATGTTTAAGAATGACCTGTTAATAAGGATGAGTTTAGAACATCCTGTACATAGTTCACATTTAAAAAAGTATTTAAATCATATGAATATTGTAGATTGGTTTGAATAATTTGTTTCTTGATTCGTCTATTTATTAAAAAATTATAGTTTAAAAACCATGCTTTAAAGGGAAACTGAACTAAAAAGTAAAAAATAATGTTCAACTCAATTTTAACTCGATATAATTAAATGCTTTTTACTAATTAAAATAAGAATAAAATGATTGACAAAAAATTATTTCCTTTACCTCCTATGCCTAAATTAATAAAAAATAAATAAACGAAAATATTGTTATAATTTTACATTTATGTATGGTATGTATATACACGATACACACACATATGAGCAACTATGAAACTAAAAAAAAATATTTTTAACAAAAAAACAAAACCGACCAATATAAAAATAATTACGTTATTCCACTACTGTTACTACTTAGAATACAATCAATTTGTTAAGCCACTCAGTTTATTAGAATACAATCAAGTTATTATACAATTATTATTATTATTTTTGGAGTCGGTGCCAGCCAAGGTTTACAAACATATAAGGAAGTAGCATTGGCTGGCACCGACTCCAAAAATAACAATAATTGTTTAATAAATTGATTGTTTTCTAATAAATTGATTGTCCTAACAAATTGATTGTATTCAGTAATCAAAGTAATACTAGTAGTAGAATAACATCATTATTTTTTTCTTTTTAGTTCATTTTTTAGAATACATTTTATTGGTCGGTTTTGTTTTTTTGTTAAAAATATTTTATTTTTTACTTTTTAGTGCATTTTTTTTAGAATAGAACTATTGGTCGGTTTTGTTTTTTTGTTAAAAATATTAAAGTTTTTACTTTTTAGTGCATTTTTTTAGAATGGATTTTATTGAAGTCAGTTTTGTTTTTTGTTAAAAATATTTTATAAAGTTTAACTTCTACTAGATAAATGTAGGCCTAATGCTTTTATATGTAGCAATATGTTCAGGGAAAACAATTATGAATAGTAGACTAGGTAGTCGTTTTCTATGAATCTGAGTTCTCTGTTGAAACTAATGTCCCATAAAAGTGTCACTGTGAGAATGGTAGGTATTTATAGTAAATTGAAGTATAAACTACTAATTAAATAAATCGTATTTCTGAAGATCCCTAATAAAACCGAAAGAACTTGTACAACTTTAAATATAAATTAAAGAATCATGCCGGGAACTTCATATATTATCCTAGCACACCATGTATTCTTCTTAATGACAGCTTCTTAATGTTTAGAAACGCGGATTAATCATTTTTTAAATACAACCACACCTAACCATGACAACAATTTGGGCTCACGCAAACCGTATGTCTATGACTTTGCAACTATAGTATTTTACTTGAACTTTGTTTTGGAACACATGGCGCCTCCGTACGCACGTTGCGCCTCCGTATCTTGGGATAGACGCGTGTGACTGAGACGATGAGCACGTTGATCCTCCGTCGATAGACGCTAGTGAATTAAGGTGATACGGTGGGCACGTTGATTTTGCGTTTTATTGGAAATACGATCGCAAATTAATCTGACACGGTGGGCACGTCTTTCGATGTTTTCACTGTTTGATATTTTTTTACTATAAGCCCGCATTTGGGAAAGGCTCTTTTTACGCATTTCGCTAGTATCTTTTAAAATTGCCTTGGATGTAGATTTCCTAGTTTGAGATAGGCGTTTTCCCCTTTTTCGCTCTTCTCATTTAAACGGCTCTGCCTCATATAGGCAGCTCGTTTAGTAGGCCTATTCAGATTCGTATTTGATAAATTATCCAGATTCGTATTTAAACAACTTACATACAGAACGCAATAATCCCTGAAAATATAGAAATAAAATATTTTTAACAAAAAAAAACTTCAAAATATATTCTAAAAAACTACACTAAAAGGTAAAAAATAATTACGTTATTCATTCTTACAATCAATTTATTAAGCCATTAGTATACAATTATTGTTATTTTTGGAGTTGGTGCCAGCCAAGGTTAACTAACGTGTTCACTTACAATTGAATACAACTACTGGCTAAAGTCACACCACAATTAATTACAAATAAACCTAAATTCAAACTTCTAGTTGAATGCAATTAAAGATGTATACATATGCTACTTTGTTGTACGCTTGTAAACCTTGGCTGGCACCAACTCGAAAAATAACAATAACTGTATATTATTGACCTAATAAATTGATAGTAAGAGTGAATAACGTAATTATTTTTTTTACTTTTTAGTGCAGTTTTTATAATAGATTTTTTTGGTCGGTTTTGTTTTTTTGTTAAAAATATTTTATAACATAACTTCTCAGACCCCTGTATACAGACACCCTGTATACTTACGACTTTCTTTCAGTGATAAAATTATTTCCTATAAACTACAATGTGTTAAAATTTCTTAATTTTCTACTGAGGGCCAAAATACATTAAAATTGTGCAAAAACATTTCCACTCTCGAGAAGGGGGCTTCCACCCTCAGGGTAAAAGCACACACC
Source organism: Tetropium fuscum (assembly GCA_964058915.1). Lineage (NCBI taxonomy): Eukaryota > Metazoa > Arthropoda > Insecta > Coleoptera > Cerambycidae > Tetropium > Tetropium fuscum. The sequence continues at coordinate 801,938 of CAXKVY010000923.1, read as the reverse complement.
AAATAATATTTACCTTGTATAGAATGAAGGGTTTGTTAAATTATATTTCGATTGATAACCTTCAATAATGTCAGGGCAAAAATCATGATTCCTGCAGCATTTGTCAGTATCCCTATGTATTCCAAAATCATTATCATTCTCTGCAATATTACCAGCACCACACCATTTTGTACCTGAAACAAATTATTTTATTTTGCAACCTATAAGTAATTTATATTTTGTAATTTTAATATTAAAGGATAACAAATATATAATGAACATACACTAAAATAAACATATTGTGAAAATCTTATAAAACTGAAAATTTTTTTTGTTATGAAAATCTATCTATTTTACCTGGAAAAATAAAAAATCTGTTGGGAAGTTTTACTTCACTAGCCCTATTAGCAGGAGTGAACTTATTAAAATCAAAATCCACAGAATTATCCCACAGGATTTGCAAAGCTTTCACATTATACAAAAATAAAGTACTAAACAACAATTTTAATATGTCCATTTCATAGGTATATATTTTTACACTTAGAATTGAAGTAATAAATAATGGATGTAGATTTATTTATAGGTTTTATATAGAAAATTATAAATTTAAATATCGGGATTGAACATGCTTTGTTATCTGCTTATTTTCGCTAGTTTGAAGGAAGGGAATTACTTTAAATTTGATTCTTATTTAAATTCATTTTTGTAATCTTGTTCGGGTAATTTATCAATTTGTTGTGTTTTAAACACTTGTCCCACATAATTTAATTAGCATATATTAAGTAGTATTTGTGTGTACTACAGGTACTACTATAGGCTCCAAATGTATTGTCGCACGCCTCTCAAAGTACTGCATTTTACCTTCTTGTTAGCGTTATTTTGTTAATTTTTAAATAAAGCAGATTTTAACCATGTTATGGGTATTTGTTATGCATGACCTTATGCGAAAATATTAGAATTTGATTATTAATAGCAATGAAAATTTCACACCGCAATTTTTAAACCAATCAGAGGTTAGAGATATAAACTAGGGTTGTGACCTGTGCATTCGCCATTTCTGCTGGTATATCCAAGGTCCAATGCCAATAAAACTAAAATGGGATCCACTTGAAAATACCCCCCTTTCAACAAAAAAAGAATTTTTAATATTGATTTATAGATGACAGAGTTCTGAGGTAACAAACATACAAAAGCAACAGTCGAATTTAAGTTGCCCCCTCCTCCTTTCTTGATGTCAGTTACAAAGGAAATGCAGATATATTTTCAACTTATTGGCCAATTAATTTGTTAACTTGTTTCTCAAAGATTTTTGAACATGTCATGTCCACAAGAATAATTTCATCATTACAAGAAGCAGTTTGTTCTAGGAAAATCAACATGGTTACTTAAAATCTGTCAAAAAAGAACAATCCAATAGAGTATTTTTAAGGTCCTTACACACTTTTCTTTGTGATATGGAACCATTCATTAGGTGAATTTTTCATGTAAACCTTAGAAACTAGGCTAGAAATATTGTCAGTGTGAATGATGAATAAATGGATGTGTAAGTGTATTGAGATTTTTTTTGTTTTATATTTTTACTTACTTTCTCTAAATAATCTTGGTCAAATAGGACTTCCCTTAAAAAAAATTTAAGTGTGAAATTGTCTTACTAAATCCCCTCAAATGCCCCTTAAATTAATAACCAAACATTTTTTCTCATTCATTAAATCAGGCGTTTTTTATGCGCCTGTAAATAGTTAAAAGCGCAAAAAATCAATTGATAACTACATTATATTGTTATTTTCATATACTGATAAATATCAATAGCCATCAAAAATGGCAACAAATGAAAGTATTTTATATCCCCTTGAAACCCCATTTTGTTTTTCTTCCTAGCTTGCTTAGTTTTCGAGCAATTCAAATTTTTTTCTATAGGCTGCACGCAAATAATTTCAAATATGTGGTAATGGGCGCGCATTAAAAATACAAATTTTAGAATTTCTTCAATATTGATTTTCTCGAAAATTATTATATACAAAAAAATAAAAGAAAACTTTTTTTTACGAAATTAGTCAAGCTTTCTTTTTTATAATAAGCAATTGATATCCTGTATCTTGAATTGATAACGAGTGATCTACGTAATAAGGCTTTTCTCATCAAAGGAGTGGTTTTTTGGGGGGGTTGCGCACCATCCCAAGAACTGATTTTTGTAGTTTTGTGACGTACGACCCCTCAACTAACAGTTACTGAAGAAATATATGAGATAACATTTATTGCGATGGAAATTTTTATAATTACTGGACTATATTCTCACTAAACTTAAGTAAACTATACAAAATAGTTCACATTGTTCAAGATATGGTCTAATTCAGAAGTTTAGTTTTATTGTAAACCTCAAATAAAGTGAGCGTGGAAGGTATTGGCCTTTCAAATCTATAGTAATTCTTTTTTAGTAGTCTAATTTAATCAAAATTATTTAAAAAAAAGTAGCAATTTAAACTTTTATGCTGCAGTACGTTGTGAAGAGCACTAATTTTTCTAACAAATCTCTGTAACTGTTAGATAAAGATAAAGTTAGTTAAAGATATAATATTTGATTTTATTTTTCAGTGAGACCATGAAGAATTTTGTTGCTGCAGTAATGAGAATTAGAGACGATCTTCTATTCTACTTACCAGAAGAAAGAACTGCTTTTTATCAAGAAGTATTGCGCAAAGTACTTGACATATTTGAGTCAATACAAACAAGTTAGTAAGACTAATATCATGTCAAATTTTTTGTTACCGAGAAGTATTATTGTTTAGATTTATAATAAATATTTTTATAAATTGTCATGATTTTAACGTTTGCTGTTTAGTTTATTCCATCAGTTTTTTTTTATTTTTTATGTCGTTTGTAATATGACTATATGCTAACATTTTAATAAAACATTTTTTTATTTTTCACCAATTGTTTTTTAATTATTTTAAATTTGCTATGGTCGTTTAAATTTGCTATGATCAAATATTTTAATAATTGCAAAACATTTTATTCTTGTCATTTGACTGAGTATGCACCGAATAATGGACAACTGTACAAAATAAAACATTTTCTGAAATTTTTAGACAAATCACACATTACATTTTTACGAAGTATGAGCTGATCACCGACTACTGAAATATGGGCTGATTAAGATTTAGCAGTCATCACGGATATCAAATTTCATCCCGATGTGGGCAACCATCTTGAGAAAATTTGCCTCAAAATGGTGGCTTATAAGCTGTTACCACCACAGCTATAAAGTTCCTGTGGATTTACATAATCCTAAATATTAGTGTAGCTATATTTTCACAATGGCGACATGATATTTTATTGTCTCCACCATTTTGATGCAAACATCAAATTTCACAGTTTTCTCTGCATTTTTCACTATTTACATTTGAATTTTACACTACTTCTGCGGGTTCTCTATTGGGTGTGATTTGTCACTGATTTCTTGGAGTAATTAAGATGGAACTGTCACTACTACTTTGATGCAGGTATCAAAATTTCACCGAATAGGCAACCGTTAAGACAAAATAGCAGATTTATGAGCTGTTGTAGCCATTGTGTTGTAACCCTACCTTTGTACACTGTACTAAACAATGGAAAAATATATTATTTATGTAGCGCCATCTCTTGGTGAAAGTAAAATGATAGCTACATGATCGACACCCTTAAATTCAGGTAACAGGTCCCTGTGATTCAATTTATTTCCTATAGCAAAAATCACATCAGGTGAACACAGGCGTACTACAGGATTGACAGCCTTAAATTCAGGTAACATGTTCCTCTGTTAATAATTTTTTTCCCATATAAAAATTACATGAGCATTTCGTAGGAGTATAAAATTGGCCATATAAATCATATGGCCAATTTTTAACTATTTATTGGTCATTGAAATGGTGCCTACGTCTCTATTATTTTGTGCTCAAGGTATAGCTGTGTGCATAATTTAACCGCTGTGAAACAATAACAAAATATGTATTTTTATTATCTGGTCAGTCGTCGATCATGTGAAATTGGTCCATCTTGGCAGACCTTATGCCATGTACACATATCTTTAAGTATAAGTGAAATAACGATTTTGACAGTTGATAGCGCGACTTTGACCAATTGGGAGTTATTTTTCATCGAAATTCGACCGAGATTCGTCAAAATTGTCATGATATAATAAATGTCAGACGCAAAGTTATAAGCGTGCGATAAGAATTTCACGACGCTACCATGCATGTTCTCAATACATCACGAGAAATATGAATAAATATAGTACATATTTTTAAGTATGGATCATATTTTGTGTACAAATATTTTTGGGAAACCAATTGAGAAGGACCGGTTGTTTGGTTGGCACCTATGTACACGTATTTTTAATTCAGTAGTCCGACCGACCCAACAACAAAAGTAATTGTGATAAAGCTAGTCCTCCTTGGCAGACCTTATGCCATATGTACACGTATAATTATATAAAAGAATAGAAAAAAGTCTGGGAATCGAACTCAGAACCTCCATTATACTGCGTGTCGCCGTCGCGCGTCGCGAACTGAAACACAAAATTGAATATATTTTGAATTAGGTATTGTTGAAGCATTCACATATGATAAAACCGTATCGTTGGAAAACGCCCACGCGTACTGATAGTAGTAAATAGGGGGAAAAATCATAAAGAAGCCAATTTTGGCACATATACTAAAAATACTGATGGGTGTGAGTGGAGCTAATGGGAGGGGAGGGGCCTCTAAAGGTCCCTTTTTTCAGTTTTGTTTTAATAACTCGAAAACTATAAATTTCTCTACAAAAAAGGTATTTGCAACTTTTTCGCTAAGATTAATACTTAAGGAGATATGGAGGGAGAGGGCATGGAAAGTTAATAAAAAATTGCTGTTTATTGTTAAAAACAAATTTTAATGATAAATGAAGTATGCCAAGACCGCGTATTAATGATTTTACTGCATGTGGTAGGTAAGGGTAATCTGCTTGTAAGAAGAGGGTGGTATATTTTCGGATATGGATCGGTATATTTTTTAAGAAGGGGGGAGGTGGTAACTTATTTTTGATGTGTATACACTCAGTGGTTCTGTAGGTCAATTGTTCTACAAGAATTATTTCCGCTATTTTTCCTTCGTTGCCTGGCCTATAAAGAGATCGACGTTTACCATACAAAATGCTTCGTATGGCAAGTTCATGTTATTTTTTTATAGCCGGATAGGCGAATAGAAAAATTATATTTATGATAGCTCTATCTATTGGTGAAATTACGATGATATATGGCGATTGAATTGAGGTAACATGTTCCACCATAGAAAATATACTATGTTTTCTATGACGTTTCACCTTAAATACAAATGTATTATATTATAAGCTTTAAATTCATGAATAATTCCGAATGTATTTTGTAATCAATTTTGTTTCCATTCATTATTCGTTTATTACATTTTTATTAGTTAATTTATTCCATAGCCGTAACTAAAATAGTTAATTCGTTCACTTAAAGTAGTTCAAATGTACAAAATTTTTCGGCAGTTGTCATAACTCATATTGTCAACGTCTAACCTAGATTATAGTAAATAATATAAATTTACATCTTAAATCTAAGTTCCTTTGATATAAAATAATATCTATGAATCATCTTCGAGGTAGGTAATAAAAGGTACACCGACAAGTTTCTGGAAACTATTTCACAAACTTATTTACATAACCTAAACGCACCTGGTGTTACAATGGACATTTCTACTTTTTTCCAGTGAGATTGAGGGAAGATGGATTGTTTATTAGCGTATTATACCGAAAAGTTTACGAAAATTGATGGAAATATATTTGAGGTATTCTCAAAGTTTTACAGTTTGGACCTGTGAGTAATTTGTTGACATCAGTAATTAGCACCAGAATGAAGAATTAAACTTATTTTTAGATCTCCAGTTGATTCTTGGTTAGAGTCTCAATTTAAATCCAAGGTAAAGAAAGATGACCATCTTTCCACTTTTTATAGACAAGAAGGCAATAAATGCTATGCTCGAAAAGATCTTTTGAAAAGTTTAGAGTTTTATACAAAAAGCTTATGCTGTGCTACACCTAGTGGCAGAGAGTATGGCCTGGCGTTGGCAAATAGATCTGCGGTTTCTTTTGAAATGAAGGAATTTGAGGTAAAAGATGTAACATCTACTTTTACTGAATATTATAGCTCATAATTTTTAACACGCTTTTATAAGCTTCACCTGTATGTGTGTATGTTGTAATGGAATCTTTAAACGAGATTTTCACCCACTTCAAAACATCAGATTAAACTTCAACTTTGTACACTTATCAAGGACCGATGACAATACAATAATTTGACAACTTTGTCCTAATGTCCTCACCAGGATAATCAGGATTAAATATAAATAATTTAGAGGTTAAGCATATGCCATCCATAGAATGATGGTTTGTATAATGTTATCCTTCTTTATGGACAGAATAAAAAAAATTTACCATCTAAGCATTTATGGAAAATGGTTTGGGTATCATAGATGTCACTAAGGCACTTGTCTACATGTATTTTAATATTTGCTTCAATTAAGTAATGGATGAATTATTTACATTAACAATTATAATTATTGTATTTATCAACCGAGTAGGGTTCAATATCACATCAGGAAAATCAGGAACACGTTTTAGAAATATGTTTTCATTTTGATAATAATAATAATTTTTAAGGTTACGTACTTGGCAGGTGGTTGTCATGCACCCCACACTTTTTTACAATAAAATAATTTTATGGCAATCACTTTATTCTTATTTTAAACATAGTAAAAGGCAATTAATTATATCGAGTTAGTGAAATTTTTATAATTTTGAAACAAAATATTAATGATAAATGAAGTATGCCTAGACCGCGTATTAATGATTTTACTGCTTGTAGTAGGTAAGGGTAATCTGCTTGTAAGAAGGGTGGTCCTGGATCGGTATATTTTTTGAGACGGGGGGGAGGGGATAACTTATTTTTAATGTGTATTAATTAATCAATTATATCGAGTTAGTGAAATTTTTATATTTTTTAAACAAAATATTAATTGTTAAACATTATTTTTTACTTTTTAGTTCAGTTTCCCTTTAAAGCGTATTTTTTATTTAGTTTTTTAAACTTAAATTTATTTGTACCTACACAAGTTCCCGGGGTCTAGTACACCTTTACAAAATATACATGAGCTCATGATTATATTGATAACGATGTGATATTAGTAAAATAGCTTAATAAGCTCCAACACTAGAATTACAGTTACTTTTTATATAAAAAATGAAATCGCTTTAGTGTGTGAATATTATATTTGGTGTAAACTGTAGTATAGATATACTTGTTAAAAGTTCGTGGTGTATACGTATTTGTACAGTTATGAGTGCTCTAACCCGACCGGTTGATTGAACACGAAAGTCTATCTATCTATCTAAACTCCTGTTCAAAATTAACGCGCCATTATAAATTTACCGAAATTTTGTTGCTACTTTTTTCATAACCTGGAGTCCGATGTCAATGATTTTTTTTTTGTATTGTAAGTTTGTTTCTTGAGAATGTCAATATACTTCTTGTTTTTGATAAAACGTTAAATTTCGGTATATACCAGGCGTAATGAAAATAGTATGTGTCGTAAATTTGTAACACGCTGTCGGGTATACCAGTAACTCTAACATATCGCAATTGACATCAAATTATAGCCCCATCTTTCCTTAACATTGTGTTTTTTTATTCACTTTATTATCTCTATTATTAAAGGAGATACGCCTTTGAAAAGGAAATGGAAAATTTAAGCTGTCAGAATTTCTGTCGGCCGATGAGGTAAGTTACCTTTTTAAAACTCAAATATAGTATGTTTAGATGGTTTAGATTAACTTATTTTTAGATGTCAGTATGTACTTATGGTAAAAACATTTCTTATTTTTATTAAAAGAGTGAAAACATGACGGATTTTGGGACAGCGTCCGAATTTGGTACATCTATGTTAAGCAATCTACGATTTGTTATAGTACTGCAGTCATTCTGTCAATAATACGGTAACTTGATTTAAACACGACTGTATGCGATAGCAAGATGAATAAAAACACATCGAGCTAAAAGGTTGCGTATCTCCTTTAATAACAGAGATAATTAAGTGAATAAAAAAATTAAATGTTAAGGAAAGATGGGGCTACAATTTGATTTCAATTGCGATATGTTAGAGTTATTGGTATACCCCACAGGGTGTTACAAAGTTATGGAAAAAAAGACACTACTTTCTTTTATTACCTCTGGTATAAAACGAAAATTAACGTTTTATCAAAAACAAGAAGTATAGCGATTCTCAAGATACAAACGTACAATGCAAAAAAATCAATGACATCTAACTCCAGGTTATGAAAAAAAGTAGCAAAGTAACAAAATTTCGGTAAATTTATAATGGTTCATTTTTAACCGGAGTTTATTTTGGTGAACTCTGGTCTAATCAGTCTTCTCTTATTTTTTAGAATTGCCTGAAGGATATCGATCTCTGCTTCAGTACTGATTATCCCACAGATCTAAAACCAAAAATATATTTCAGAAAAGCTGAATGTTATTTTGAGACTGGACAAAAGGAACATTTGGAGAAATGTGTTACTGATACATATAAATTTCTCTCAGCTGCAAATGTACACGATAGAGGTATGTATATATATATATATATAATATATATATATATATATATATATATATATATATATATATATATATATATATATATGTATGTATAAAATAAACCATATATTAATTCATGTGACATAAATATATTATTTAACTTGTTTATATTTGGATTTCCTTGATTTAAATATAAATAATACCGGCTACATATTCATTTCTTCTGTATCTATGACATTTTTAGCTATGTTTACTTCTGGAGTTTAATGCATCTCATATTGCAAGTGTTTATAACAAAGATATATACAAGACCTTTCACATACCCATAGAAAAATGATACATGTGCACATACCCTTTTGCTCCCAGCTGTTCAGTCTTTTCGAATGATGTTATTAATTAATTTAATGTAAAATGTAACAAAACAAAAATAGTGATATTTTAATATGATATGTCAAAACTACTACCAAGCTAATGTTATTTTCCCTTGTTTCGTGGATAATTATATTGAAAATTTCACACCTCTACTTTAAAACCAATAGGATGCTTTATTTTGACTCGTTACCATGACCACCTGAAAAATTTCCGGAAATTTTTAGGAGGCGAGGTGACAATTAAGTGGAAATTTTTTGACAGTTGAGAAGGTAAACATATATTATATGATCTACACATTGCCATATTATCTATTTTCTTTACAACCACTAAATAATGTAGTTATTATTAATATGACATATCTAGGATATAATATTTTTATTTATTATTCTTTATAAAGTTTAATTGAACATAAAATACAAATTGCACTATAGTAAAATTTCAAGTTGATTTTTACTTGGAGTGTGAAATTTTCTTACCGAATACCACACGAGCGTAAATTATTCCTGGAAATTTTTTTTCGGTCAAATATTTTACTAAAATTGTAAATTTCTGGAAATAATTTAAACTCTTGTGATATTATAAGTGATCATTTTTCTTTCAAAAATAATTATATTACGCAACAATACCATATGATATATGTATGATTCCACCAAGTGTATTTGATTTTAAGGCTTGACTATCTGTTAATTCTAATATTTTTGTTTTAGATAAACATCTTGAGAAACTAGATCAGATAAAGAAGGCAAAAATTAAACTCAAGGGGATAGAATTTAATAGAGATAGTTCGAATGAACTGCCAGAATACAGTGAAGGAGAGAATATTAATTTTGCATATGCTTCATCTAAAATTAAAATGAGGTTAGATCATGTATTTGTTTATTGTCTGTATTGTATTCTCTTGAAAAAGGAAAACTGAATATTCATTGTTTGATTTGCACTAGTAGTGCAGTTGATGCCTATAAAGTTAGCAGAGCAAAGCGAGTGGACATAAACAAAAATAGGGAGAACTAAAGGCTCTTTAAAGGCTAATTAAGTGCTATAGTCCGGAATTTTAGGTTCCTAATGGTTCTGAGAAATTAGCTCCTCTGCTAACTTTGAAATAACGGCAGAGAAATTTTTTGTAAATCGGTTCCTACAATGAAAATGGCAAAAATAGCATGACTGTAATTAAAGGTTAATTAAATGCTACGAATATATTCCATAATTGATAATATTGCAAAAATAATTACCAAAAATTTTTTTCAAAATCAGCACTAACAAGCATTCCTGAAAAATATGTTTTTTACCCCAAGAGCTCCGATAGATTCACTTTACCTAGCAGAGCAACATCCATATTTGCTAAAAATATGTAAGACATTTTGTCCCATCATTAATTAAAGGTTTAAACTACTAATTAAGTACTGCAAAAATCTGCGCTAAATAACAAGCAAATATTTTTAGCAAATATGGATGTTGCTCTGCTAGGTAAAGTGAATCTATTGGAGCGCTTGGGGTAAATAACATATTTTTCGGAATTGCTTGTTAGTTAGTGCAGATTTTTGCAGCACCTAATTAGCATTTATCAAGTCTTTAGTTAATAACGTCGAAAAAATGTGTTAAATAAATATTTTTTGCAAATATGGAAGATGCTCGCTGGATGAAAGTCTATCCAACGCTTGGAGTAAAAAACATATATTTTGGGAATGCTTGTTAGTGCAGATTTTGGCAGCACCTAATTAGCATTTTAAATGTTTTATACATTTTATCTATTTTTTACTCTTATTTTGTAAAATTTTGTCCCTAGATAAGCAACCATGTAGCCAAAATTTGCATCAAAATGGCAGAATTAGTAGTGTTAGTGATATTAAAGTTAGTGATATTATTTACCCACTTGAATGTGACATGATTATAATTAAATTTATTTGATATCAACTAGTTATTTGTATGTACCAAGTGGTTTATTTTGACTACAATTTTAGCTATGATAAAACTAAAGGTCGGCATGTTGTGGCAAAGAAGCAAATCCAGAAAGGCGATGTATTATTTATCGAAAAAGCTTTTATATTTGCACCTGTTTTTAAAGAAAACAAAGAGTTTTATTCTTTTAAATGCTATAATTGCTTAAAGGACATAATCAGCAGTATTCCGTAAGTATAATATGCACTGATTCATTTGATAATATATAATTATTATATCTAGCAGAAACATGTTAAAACTTAAGGCCGCTTTATCACGCAACTTATTTCATTATGAGAACTAAAAATTACTACTCAGTCGACTTTGTGCTCTGGGTGAGAAATTATGAAGAGGGGCAACGCTTGTGGCAATATGCGTGCACAATTTTGGATCTCACAGTGACACTTTTATGTGACATTAGTTTCGACAGAGAACTAACATTCACATTCTTGAATAAAGATGCTATCATACAAAAAAAGTCATCAAAAACAGACAAGAGGTCTCGACAAAAATTTACTTTTTTAATTATTTTTTTTTGGTTTGGACATATTCAAAGCAGTAAAAAAAACAAAAATGTTGTTGATATATTTAGATTGCAAGAGCTACGAGTCGCCTGAAATAAGTACTGGCCTAGTCTTTAATGGAAGTATTAACAGCGCACAATTTAAAAATAATAATTTAGGCTAAATAAATTTAGAGCTAATAAGTATTATATCTATGTACTATTATTATTATATTTTTAGATGCCGAAGTTGTACATTATGTGTTTATTGCAATGAAAAGTGCAGAACTCTATCATGGAATGAGTGTCATAAATGGGAATGTGAGGGTATGCAAGCAAATATCTGGTATGACTTAGGGATAGCTTTCCCGGCATTTAAAGCTGTATTAAAGGGGGTTAAGTCCGGGTTTAGGGCTATCAAAGGGAACTATGAGGAAGACTTGAAACACTTTGGAGGGAAAAATGATAACTATCCATATTTTAACAGACTGGTATCCAACATTTATAAGAGTAAAAATGCTGCGCCATATATTGTGGTAAAATTAAATTTTAACAAAGTCTATTAACAATAATTATAAAATTTAATTATGTTTCAGATGGCTGCCATAGTTGTAACTTATTTAAAAAGATACACGGAATTCTTCACGTGGTTCTTAAAGCAGAAGAATTGTCCAAAGGATGATCTGAATATTTTAGTTAAGTACGTCGGTGGCCTTATTACTAAGCATATTGCACAGTTGTCATCGAACTCAAGTATTATTGAACACTGGACTTATTCGTCATCGGATCTGCTTTTCCCTGATATTCTCATCACTATAGCCTGTGGCATGTTTCCATCTGTTAGTATTATGAATCACTCATGCAGGCCAAACGTAACTAATTTGTAAGTTGTAAGCACAATTATCAATTATTTTCTAATTCTGATCGTCTGATTTTTATTATCTCTTGTAAAATGCATGATTTATTGTAAAAATGTATAATTATACCATGGCGGAAAAAAAAAATGTATATACATATATATATATATATATATATATATATATATATATATATATATATATATATATATATATATATATATATATATATATATATATATATATATATATATATATATATATATATATATCGAAATTCGTTTAAATGCGACATCAAATAAAAAAGTTATTTGCGATTGAAATTCATCGAATATTTGCGTGGAGCGATTATTTTGGGTGTGAGTGTATACCACAAATAAAATCAAATTTAGTCGATTATATTTTTTGTGACAAAGAGAATTTTTAGTTTCATCTGTGATACAATAATTGTAAAGGCCCTGGAGGACATAGCAGAAAATGACGAAATTTTTAATTGCTATGGTATTGATTATCGTGGAATGAATAGAGAACAACGGCAAATAGCTTGCCGGAGTTTATACCATTTTGATTGCAAATGTGTGATTTGTATAGATCCTTCGAAAGAAGTGGTGAGTATGATTAACCAGTTTTACATCATTTCATTTTGTTTATGAATTACTTTATAACAACATAATATGTAATTTTTTCTGAAAAAAAATCATAACTGCTTAGCTGTTAATTAATGCTAATGATATAGATATATGTCAATAGGGAACTGCGATTTGGTTATCCATGTTTATAACAATTTTTGAGTATTTTATTATAGTACCTACCCAGTACACCGGCCTTTTTACAAAAGTGGTAAAAATGACCTTAGTGGCTTCATTTTATACTGTTGCAGGTGTGTTGCAATCGCTCCGTCCTTCATACAAAAAAACTTTCATACAAAAAAATTTTCTTTTGATTTGACGCATAATGTTTCAATTAAAATAAAAAATTTGAGTTTCGTTATAAGAAAACCCTAACCGCACTAGAACGACAGGTTTAGGTGCTGCGCGTGCGGAAAGGCGCCCATCCCATACTCTGAAAATTTTAGTGTGGTAGGCTCGTTAAAAGGAAGCTGCGAAGACCATTTTTACCACTTTTGTAATAACTTTCAAAAAAGGACAATGTACTGGGGACTGTTAATTTGATTTTTATTTATTGCTGCAAATTTTCTTCAGAACCAAATAAAAAACAAAGTAAAATAACCATCTACTTTTTATTTTTAGGAAATGTTGGATAGCTATTTATGTCCAAAATGCAAAGGTCTTATACCAGAAATGCCTAATACAGCTCTAAGTTTCTGTGTCAATTGTGGAGATAAGTATTCTTTGAAACCCTTTAGAAAAATAAATGACGAAGCTCAAAAATATTTGGAAAGTAAGTATATAGTTTTGTTATTAGTTAATGTTAATAGTAAACGGTAACCCTAAACATGGACAAACAATTAACATACTTTTATATTTTATTTTTCAGATGATGACATAAATCAGCTTGAACTTTTAGTCAAAAGCTTGAAAATTAGAGAGAAAATATTGTACAAACATCATAAAGACTTTGAGGAGGTGTACTATCGGCTATACAGTTATTATGTCGAAACTGGTAAATATTTTACTCTTGTATAAAACAATTATTTCAGTAAACAAAAAAATGAATACATCTCGTTATCATTTAATAATCAATAGACTTGAAACATGACATCATGACTTTCTAAAAAAAACAGCTGTTATTGTGTTCAAGAAACACAACACTCAAACTTTCAACACTTTTAATTTCTTAATAGTGCTACGCCACTGGATTCGTATAATACGTGGTACTGCGAATCCAAATATACTTTATTAACTTCCAAACACAACAAGTCACAACTGTTTACAATAATAAATCACTACTGAACACTTTTAATTACTTATTACTTGGTCTCGTCTCTAAGATTGTTTAAACTAAACTGACTAATGTAGGGATCGGCTGGCTCTTATATACTATTTAAGGCTCTGGAAAGTTCTAGAAGCTTCTCGATTATTCCATCCCATTCTAGATTGTTCTCAATTATTCCATCCCATTCTAGATTGTATACAAGGCATCTCAAAGAGTTCTACAGAGGGTAGTCCACATGTTCTTATACCGCAACTATTCTAAATGGGCATCCTTGGACCTATCTTGTTTATAATTTTTTTATTTTTATAAATGACATTACATAATTTTAAATAAGGTTCAAAATGTTATTTTCAAAAAGCAACATTGTGGGTTCGAATCTTCAACCATTAATAGAATACACAAGTAACGATGCTGGAATGTTTATTTACATTATGTGACAGCGTACCTTCAATGTTATTGGTCAGGCAATTTAACCTTGTGTCTTGTTGCCAGTTTAGAAAATTTTCACAAGGTACACATATTTACTCTAAGAAATGAAGTTGATTTTATGCTATCCGCATTGTTGCCAGTTTAGAAAATTTTCACAAGGTACACATATTTACTCTAAGAAATGAAGTTGATTTTATGCTATCCGCATTGGTCATTCTTATCTTCTGATTCTTATCTTTAATAACAGATACTGATATTAATTTGTGCTAGATCTCAACTGGAAAAGTGAAATTAATTATTGCTTTCATTAGCTGTTCCCAATAGTTGTTTGGTTACTTGTATTTAATTTGAGACCTGGCAACGTTGCATATGTTTTGAAGTACCTCTGTCGTTATATTTGTATGGCGTCAAACAATAGTTATTTGTGAGAAGTGTTCGAATTTAGTTTTTTAGTGGTTTAATATCCCTTAATAATGGTGCAAAAGTGCGAGGCTTGCAAACAGCCATTTGAAAAGGGATCTCAGAGTTCATTTTGGCGAAATCGAGGTACGCTTTGGTCTTTTTCCCACTCTAATATCCTTTTCTAGATGCTTGGACCAAGCATTCACATTAATTTGAATAGGACATTATCTCTTACATTATCTCTATTACTCTATCTTTTTTATGCTCGAAGGTTCGGATTATATGGACATAATTGAATGTGGCAACATACTAATGAAGTCAATTAAACAGTATTTTTTTGGGAACCAACTAATGTTAAATGAAGAAAAAACAGATTGCATATTGTTTAAAGTAAATAATTTAACTGTTTTTAACGTTACTTGACGTGTAATAACGTTGTGTTAGATAATCAAAAAATAAAACCACCCACCTCTGTGAAATTTCATTAGGGCTGGAAGATTCCGAACGTACTTTGCGGGCGAAAGAAAATAACATGTGTGCATTTAACAATGTTATAATTATTATTAGATTTTCATACCATGAATTCAATAACGTTATCTGTTTTTAGGCGATGCGGAAAATATGTTTAAATATTTTCATTTATGGTTAGAAAATGAAAAAGCTAGAAGAGGAGAAAATTCTAGAGGAATTGGTACGAAATTATATGAAGCAGCATTGGCCATCCTTCATTGTCTTCAAAACGGTCATCCCAAGAATTGCAGTAATTTAAAGTAAGTATAATATACTGTGCAACCTGCTTACTTGTGTGCAAATTTTTAACAAATTTCTGTCTTGTTCACGGCAATATTTATTATTGTAAATTCATAAAAATATCGAGGGTACTTAATTGGTAATTTTATTTGATATTTCAGGGCTTTTCTGCAAAATGTAGAGCATATGATTAGAGAAGCTAAAATGGTTTTGAATTTATATTACCCTGCATACATAACAAATAGATTAAGCAGAAAAATACAATTTATATCAAATAAGTGACTTTTTATAATATACTTTACTAACTAAAATGATTTTTACTTTCCCTGATTTATTTATTTATTGATAAATGGCTGAAGCCCTTTTAGTATAATAAACGTACAAAATAAAATATGTATGCTGCTTGAAGCTACAGTTTTACACAAAAGTGGTTCTAAGAAGTATGGAAAGTTGAATGACTGGCAAATTTGAACTGCAAAGTGGGGGGGTAGGCATTAGAGGGTCAAAAGTAGGTTTTTATATGCATATTTTAAACACCACAGCTGATATTAATGCAAGTTTCCACACCTCACATAAAGTATTGCATTCAGCGCGTTACCATTTTTTAGTGAGTGGTCCGCCAGTAGCCATATTTCCCACAAGAAACAAAAATAAATATGTACCAAACAGCTAAATATCCGTTAAAAAAACTTGGAAACAGAAAAATAAAATAAATATATATTCCAAAATAAAGCAAAAAATTTTCAACAAAAATAAAAACACCTTAATACCTTACACCTAATTACTTTAATACTTACCTTAAAAACGGGTAATTAATATCACTATATTCTGTCACAATTTAATGACATTATAATCACTAACACACTATTTTCAGTCACTTTCCACTTCATCTTCACTGTCGCTATCACCATTTACAATATTAATCACAATGGATTCTATGGCTTGATCAACCGCCAAATTCACATCCCACATTCTCTTCCTCTTTTGTCACGTGATTAATACATTTCTGCCAATTTTCTGCTCTGACATTTTCCATTGCTCCTCAAAGATGGCTCTCTAGATCAGCTAATTTAAAAGTTCAATTCACTCTTGCCACTTCCCCTTTTACTTGACCCCAATTCAATGGGGTTCTATTCGATAAGGAGGTAATCTCAACAATGTGACTCCATGCGTCAATGCTAGTTTCTTATATTTATGGATATATTCCTTAGCAGCTTTCAATAATTCCGCCTTCTAGTAATTCTTGTTAGGGGATATCTGTAAACTTGTCTAGCCTATAATGTATTCACCGAAGCTCACATAAAATTTATAAATTGAGGCAGCGCATACTGTTCCATCTTTTGTTATTCGGCGTAGGAAGTGAGAAGATAACATCTTTTGAAATATAGGATTCGTCTTTTATTTGTGGAAATACGATATTTTTTTATCTTGTCTATTTTTCATCTGAACCTGGGATCTCCCGTAGCAGACTTTGAACCTGTATGAAACGGTTTGCTCGCGCGCGAGACTTTAATAAGTTATAACAAATTTGTTATTAGGAATTAAGGCGTCATATTTTACATATCTTATTTTTCAGTATGGTCGTTGATTGAAGGTACGAGTCCTTCATTCAACGTCTAGTCATATCAAACTAAATAAAACCGTTTAAAGACCGCATAGTGCTATTAAATTAGAGGGTGGAAATTGGTTAAATACATTCGTTTGAATAGTTAGGTATTTATTATCAATCTATAAACTTAAAATACCTACCTTTTTTTATTGAGTAAAATAATAATTTTTTCAACAAAATGAGAATTAAAACAATATCTGTATAAGAGGGAAAAAATATTTAAAAAAGCTATGTTCAAGTGGCCATATTTCGGTCAATTTTTAATCCAAAATTATTTTGAACCAGCATTTTAAAGGAAATTTTGTCTACTTTTTTTTATTAAGCAATAAAAATATACCTATCTCTGACATAACCCTTGCATTTACAACAAAAGCCATCAATTTATAGGTAGCCAAGAAAATAGAAAAATAATGTTAATAACAATAATAAAAATGTGATAAATGTTTATGTAATGCCATTACTTTTATTGTTGGATATTACATAATTAAAAATTATAGCACGGTAAGTATTAAAGAACAGTAAAAATTATGTAAAAAAATTGACAATTGTCAACTTGATAAAGAAAAACAAAACATGTCATAGAACGCGGATGAACAAATATCTATTCATTAAAATTAATTTAACACATTTAAAACTTAATTTATATGTAACTTATTATAAATAAATCTACACTAACACCTAACGCCCACTAACAAATTTAATAACTTTTTTCCTCAATATCCGAAGTTGTTCTTAATTCCATTGATTCGTCAAATATTGATCCTATACTATTATTAAATAATCAACCTAAACCTTCGTCATCTTTTTTTATGTCGCCAATTCGAGACACTGATATTCGTCAGTCTATTTTGCATCTAACAAAAATATAAATTGTCCAGACTATCAGTGCCAGCTCGTGATCTTTTGATTCGAGGAGACTAATCTTATAGGTAGGGTTACCAGTTCCGTACGGTGAGATTTCAAAAAAGGGGAGCAATTCTTAGAAACCTGCTTATTTGTAGTGTAACTCATTACTGATTTTTTATCCTATTTGGGGTAGCGTATTACTACAGATAGTTGAATTGAATTACTCACATCGGTTGTTTCATCTAGAACAACTTTTATATTTTTATCAACCACTCCAGGCTGACATTGTATATGTAACTAAAATCATTGTATATCATATTATTTATATCTATGACATGTTCGTTTGTGGTCACGTTTACTCGGACATGAGATCCTTGTCAGATGTCAAGACCTATATGTGAGGATGCTATTTAAAAACTATAATAATTGAACTAGTTTTTATACAGTTTTGTACAAAACTGGATCTTAAGTAATGCAATTTAATAAACAATAAATTTTTAAGTATGTTCTGTAAAGGAAGCTGCTTCCCTTGCTTCTATAGATCACATGCCCCTGAGGGTTATTGGGCCCTAAAATGCGTGGCAAGTAAAATTTTTGAATTTTGTCCAATGATAGGAAATAGGGCTAGGAAATAGAGAAATAATAGACTTTGCTCTGTCAATCAGATATATTTTGCTATATGCAGTCGTAATAATACACTTAGATAAATATACTAGGTATATTGTCCAGCAAAAACATTTTTTTGTTTCAGTATACTGTATACATGCCATACAATATGGCATAACAAAAAATTAACTTTTAAAAATTAAAAAGAATTATAAAAATGAAATTTTATCTACTAGCAAAGTGAATGAGGAGGCTTAACCTCATATGAGTAGGCGCCCTGGTGGACTATTATGGACGAAATAGACGTATTATAAAAATGTCCTGGAGTTCCTTATTATGTACTTCCTTTGGCTTTGCTATTAATAAGTTTATAGAAGGAACGTGGCCTGACAGCCTTGAAATTACAAAAATCTTACCTATTCATAAAAAAGGTGAATACGATAAAGCAGACAACTTTTGGCCTATTGCGACTATACCAATATTCTCAAAAATATTTGAACATAATGAAAGAGAAACTAATTTCATATTTAGAAAATAAATCTATTTTGACCCCATTACAATTTGGATTTATGAAGGGCCAGAAGGGCTTTTGCACTACCAAGGCTCTCCTAGCCGTTATAGATGACATGGTGGAGGCCATTGATGAAGGTAAGGCAATGCATGCCACATTGTGTGACGTTACTAACGCGTTCCATTGCGTCAATATTGACATATTATCATTGCAAAAAATTTTAGTATTATGGTATTCGCAACAATGCACTTGGCTCTTCTTGGCTCTTATCTGACTGGTAAGCAGCAGTATGTCATTGTTGACAATATCGAATCTCATATGCTTTCAACCTTTAATGGAGCGGCTCAAGGATCCGTACTGGACCCGCTACTGTTTCTTATTTATATAAATGATTTGGCAGTCAATATTCAATAAGCAAGTGTATCCTATTTGCTGATGATGCCATCTTGTTAACTCGAATGACGTGAACTTGAGTATGGGTAATCTAAGTGCAGCGAAACATAAAACACAAAACCTAACCTTTACCTCGAATAAATGGTCACAATCTGAAACAGTATCTAAACTTAGCATTACACTTGATACTAGTTTAGTTTGCTTTCATTTCATAAAAAATAAGTATGAGACATGAGGAATTTGTTTATAACTTTAAAAATATGAGGAGGGGAAAGAGAAATTATATTTAAAACGCCCACACTTTGGGAATTAAAATTATATTGATCGTAAATTAAAGTACTAAATAGGTATTAATTTAATTACATGAGCTGTCCAATATATTCGGCTCTCTTCAGCTTTTGCTTTAATGTAGGCCACTGCACCAAGAAATTATCAGCAATATAAGTTAAAATCTTTCCACTAAGTGAAAAAGTATTTGTTCTACAAAAGCTTTCAATAAAAACAATTTTTGTGTCACTAATGAAAATGGTTTTCAATAAAAAACTTAAACCGCATATAGGAATGCATGTACCTGGTCCGTTACACAGAATCAAATCAGGTCTCACTCTAAGTACAAGAGGAATGCTATAAACTATAGAAATAATAGTTGTAAACACAGACGTAAAGAATGACTGATTTACAACTCGACTTCTTGGAATTTTGTAAATTTTATAATCAATATTTCCACTTTGGGTTGCCTTAAGTTCCTCTAACTTATGTACTTTAGTAGTACTTGTGGAATCGTTATTCGCCATAACATAATAACGAGGTGAGTATTTCTTGAAATCCAGTTGCCGGACTAGTGCTAACATCTCTGTAGTATGCCCACCAGAACCTATGCATATAATGGTTTTACAGGGTGCGTGTCTCTTCGTACTAGCATATTTATTATGCCCAGTAGTAATTTTATGTACCAAAAAAAGTGTACGTGCTATAATTATAATAATTACTAAAATGAATAATTCCAGCTCCAGTTGTCCTGAAAGAAATGGTGAAAACGAGGAAAGGCTAAAGCAATAATTATGTTTTTGGTATTACCATCCATCTTAGTATCTCAGACCAATTTATAACAATTAAGTATACAACAGGTCCGCAGTGGACAGGTCTGAGTTTTCAATATGTTTCCATGACATGGGAATTGAAAACAGAAGAATACTTCGCAGATGGATACGTTGTACTGACCTAACCAACTTAAAACTGAACCCACTGCATAAAAAATATATATAATATTATTATTATACTGACGACCTAACTAACGACCCACTCTAAAAGTGCAAAAACGTACTTCGTTTTTAGGTTAATGTACTCAAATGTCAAACCAAAACCAAACTATTACCAATTACAAATTACAAGTGTTTAAGCAAATCATAAACCATGCCCAAAACACACAATTCAAACATTCAAAATGATAAAATTTTAAACAATACAATGCAATATTGCCTTTCTAATGACAGATTTATTAATATTTTTTTAGAAAAATTCTAAGAATAGACCAAAATGTTAAAAATGTGCTGAAATTTAGTGGGTTGTACTTATCATGTACTTATGCGGTGTCATCAGAGACAAACAACCAAAATTATATAAGAATTACTATGGCCATGGCGTTACTCTTTTCGGTACGACAAGGTTCGTAAAACGATAGGTACACCGTATCACTTGATCCTTGATAATCGATACAAAATAATATCATATAAATATATGTAGCAGGAAACGGAATAGTCCTTGCACTCCTTTTGCAGGGACATTATCTGTCCATGAAGTTAGCAGCTTACAAAAGACACGAAAAGCTATAACCGATAACCTCGAATATTAATCTATGAACCTAACCCAATTCAGTATTATTTCCACTTTTGTCATTCAATACTCAAATAGGTATGCCACCAAAACCAAAACTACACAAAAATAAAGGAAAGTTTTCAATTCCTCCTCCTAAATTACCACAAAATTTAAACGATCCCAGTACTAGCGAAGTACCATCAATAGAAGTTCAGCAAAAATTTGAGACAGAATTATGTTGGTGTATACAACAACTTCAAACCGCTCTTAAATCTGGAAAATTAAATAATAAACAAAGCAAGTATATTTCTATAAACCTCTATAAGTATTTGCAGTGAAATGTCTATTGTAGTTCAAGATCATACAAAAGCGTTGAATATTTTGATGAGTAATGTGGCTCCCATGGTTAGGAAGCGACAAGTTATGAGGTTGTCTTTTGGAGATTATCGAGATAAGATGGCCGTAGAAGATAAAAAAAGTTGTAAAAGTAAGTATAAATGTAATAATTTGTATTCAACATATTAAAAAAAGCGTTTTGGAAACGATAAAATTTCTTCAGAATCTTCCTGTGCAAGAAATTGCATTGATTCTCAGGTGCCACTTTGTACCCCATAAGAAAAATGTGTAGCTCAAAATGAAGCTCATTTTTATGCCAGAAATTTAATAAAACTAGTAATCATTATCAGCTGAATATAAAAAGTATCTGAGCAATTTTTGTAGACAATCGCATACCTATATGACTCCCGACTACAACTTTTGTCTCACCCATTTTTACGATAATACTTACTGTTTAGAGAAACAAGTGAAAATACGATATTTTTGACCTTTGACGTTGTTTTTTCTTATTGTACAATTTTGTTTTGTCAATTTTGACTAGATTATGAATGTCTTCACACAACAACCTGTTCCCTTAGAAAATAATTTAATAATGCTACCGATTTTTGTGAAGTTATGACTTCATTAATGGCATAAACACACCACTAAACTTTGGAGGGGTAACAGAACTAAGGAAATACAGAAATAAAAGAAGAGGGAAGAAAAATAATCTAAAATATTATATAGGTGTAAATAAATATATAAGAATATGTAGAATAATATAAAGTAATCAATGGAATAAAATGAAAATACATTCATTAAATAGATAAATTATTGTAAATCATAAATCACTCTGAACAATTTGCCATAAGAAGGAAAAGACTCGTACGTAACTGTTCATCAAATATTAATTACCACATATACATAAATTTAGTAACTACTAAATACACTTATTCACACCTTTTTTTTGTAGATGCAGTGAACATGAAAGTGAAACCAGCTGCACCAGAAACTAGCAAAAAATCTGTGTTTGTAAAAAAATCAACTTTTACATCTAACTCGGGAAGTACCTTCAGGTTTAATTTTGAAAGTCCCAACAATGGTGATGACATTAGTAATAGTTTCTCAACTGTTAAAATTGAAAGTGAAGACAGTTGTGAGGATGAAATTAAAAACAAAAATAATGCTCATAAATTTGTGCCTTCAGATAATAGTTTTAGGTTTAAATTCGATCTTAGTGATACTTAATTTTTATAAGGATTGTATTATTGTAGCTGGGACGTGCTGTCCATGGAAGCAAGGGAAGCATTGCTTCCCCTAAAATATATATTTACGTTTATTATGTATTAAACCGCATTATTTGAACGCGCTTTTTGATATTTTAAAATAAAATTGGAACACTGGAACTAATTTAATTATCATAATTTTAAAATAGCACCCTCAAATCATAATTTATTCTAAGCCGTATGTGTCTCGTCAACGTCATATCAGAGCAAACACGACAAACATTCCGAGATGTAAACAACACGATATGCAATGATCAGTTCTATATACCAAGTCACCATAGACAGCATGTTATGTGCGGTATTTTCATAGTGAAATTAATTAATTAAAAAAGTCTTGTTAATTAACAAAAACTAAGTGTCAAATAATTTTTTATGGGTAGGGTGGGGCTGGAACTATTAAAAATAAAAAATTAGAAATATCTAATGTGAGGAATTCTTATTTTTATCCTTCAGTTAAAAATTGAGTTAACACTACAAATAGTTAGGTTTTTAAGAATTGCTTCCCTTGTTTGAAATGCCACCGCACGTCACTGTATGGTAGCAATTAAGAATATTTCTAATAAATAATTCTGATAAAATTCCCACATGGTTTAATTATTAACTTAAGAGCCCTTGGAATACAGTGTTTTCACAGTTGTTAATAAAGGTTTATAGAATATGGGAACAATCAAAATATAGAGGACAAGTAAAATTTTTTTGAGCCAATTTTTTCATTTTTCAGGATTGTTTTCGTTCTACGGCCCGCCAAAGTTTTTTGTAATATGCGACCAAACCTCTAGCAAAATAGGAATCTGTTGACTCAGAAAAAAAATATTGGGTAATTATTTTAGCTAATTTATTGAACAGATTTTAATTCATTCAAATATTGAGTATCTTTTTTTCAATTGGAAATAATATGATAGTTTTCACTATCATATAATTTGATTAAAATAATTTCTCTTCCTTCCTATTTAGTCGATAGAAAGTCATGATTTTTACGTTTGTACACGCGATTTTTTATACATAAGTGCCAGGCATTTTCTGTAATATTTTTTAAAGGTTATCTCATTTTTAGTTAGTAACGGACACCCTGTATATGTAAACTCAAATAAAGTTGTATTTTTATGGGTTTAAACCCAAGCAGAATTTTGTATAATACTTTTTTTCCTTAAAACGACAAAGAAAGAAGTGTTCTCTCTTTTCAATCACATCCGTGGACACACTGTATATGAATTATAATAAGTTTTATTTGTTTTGTACATTCTTAAATTAGTTGGATACCTTTTTCATTTAAAATAATATAACAATAAGATCATAATATTATATTGGTATATACATTATAAATAATAAAAATTACTCTATTAACTATTAAAAACCGTATTTAGCCCTTGTTGCCATCCTGTTATTCTTGCTAGCTGACCAAACATTCTGTAGTTCTTGCTCATTGGCTTTAGCTTGTTGTGCCAAGTATGTTATGTGATGTTTCTTTCTCCTTGTGGGGTCCACGGGATCTTCTACTTGGGCTTTAGGTGCCAATTCAGGATCCGTTAATGACTTAGTCATCCATAGATCTTTCTCGGGTAATATTTCCTCTTCGTTTATATCAATAAGTTTAATATTTCCAATTGGACGTTTACTTTTGCCAATAAGTTCCTTAAATGCCTGATTATCTAGACCGTCGTAAGGTTTCTCGGGTTCCGGGGCGATATTCACAATTTCTTGGTGGGAGACTGGTTCAAATTCTTGTATTGGTTTCACTTGTTTTGGTTTAGGGCGACCACATACTTTTTCCCACATTTCCTGATCAAAAGTCTCTGGCATGTCTATGTCATCATCACTTTCAATATCACTTCCAGAAGTATGCATCTTTTTCTCTTGCAGCTTTTGCAGTAGAAGCAACTTTTTTGCTTCTGCTTTTTTTCTTAAAGAATTTGGCACAAGACTGCTAGCGGTGGTCGTTGTACTATGCACATTAGCATTACTTTTATTCTTTACAGCATTAGGAATAAAGCTTTTTGCGGTTGTTACACTTCCCTTTACTGGTGGAAGAATTGATATTAGGCCACTATCCTTTGAGGATGGTTTTTGTTTTTTGGCCTGAGGCTCATCATCCTCAATGTCGTTAAATTGCGATAGAGACGGAATAGTTATTCGCACCCTTTCTTTAGATTTAGCAAGAGGTTTTGATTTAGGTACAAAATCTTCTATTTGTTCCTCTTGTACTTCATTAAAAACTGTTTTTGTTTGAGGTAAAGTAGAAAACAAATTGTTTTCATATGGTTTTAGTTCTTGTGACAATTTTGCTTCAATTGTATGTATTTCAGTATTTACCTTGGATTTGATAGATGGGTCTTTAGAGGCAATAAGGCAAGATTCACTTTCCTCTTCATTTTCACTAGAGCTGTCATAATCATATGCAACTAATGCCATTTTTGTTTTTAATATACCTGTAACCAGTCACAATAAATTAGATATTTTACACGAAATAAACAGCATAATCTTATAGACATTCCACAATATAAACATAACCTCATTATTTGATCATCACAAAACAGAAAACGATTCTAACCTTTGATCTTCAGCCTCTAGTGAACGAATTGAGTGAACTCCTCAGTTGTCAGAAATTAGCCCTATCATAGTGTGGTTGCGAGTGAGAGTGTTGATAACAGATTATTATATGATTAAATATATATAGTCCATAAACTCACTCTTGTCGTTAAAGTTAACCTAATATTATATGCAGTGTAGTGGGGTGTGTACTGGTGAACACTGAGCATTTTATTTAAGACTCAATTTATATTTTAAGTAAACATGATTAAGGTAAGCAAATTAAAATGCATTAATGGCGGAGTGCACCGTACGCGTTAATCCCGGATTACGTTTAAGCCTGACTTATTTTGACACATTTGCATGGAAATATGTCAAAATAAGTCAGACTTAAACATAATCCAGGATTACAATGCACGGTGCACTCCGCCATTAGTACTTTTATTTTTTTTTAACATAAAACATCCACATTGAGTTTTGTACAAGTGCAGCTTGTGACAGTAGCCCTATCATAGATAAGATAAGCCCTAACCGGTATGCTAGGTTAGAAGCGAAAACTAGTCCAGTCAAGTCATAGATATAAGACATATAGATATAAGACATAGATATAATGGCCGAGTGCACCGTATGTGTTAATCCTGGATTATGTTTAAGCCTGACTTATTTTGACATATTTGCATGCAAATGTGTCAAAATAAGTCGGAGTACTGTGTCTAAGTACAAATACGCAAATACTTGCGTTTATCTTGAACTGAAGTGTATAAGTAGTCAAGTCACAGAATTTGTTGGTATTGTCACAGAAGAGAGAGCTATAAGCTCACTCTTCTGTGGCATAGTTAATTAATTATCACATCACAAAACAGCATTTTATTACACAAAACATCATCAAACATTTATTTACACACAAAATATCTACGTCATCTACAAAGTTTTTACACATTTGTACCACAAAATATTGGCATTGTTTGTAACTACCTCAAAATGCCACAATTTACAAGATACCTGCTTACTAGTTTAGAAAGCCAAAAAGCATAAAGTTTGGTGTAGCTAGCGTTCTTGAATTCTTGGGTACTTATACTTGTACCACAGCAGCACAGCTTGTACTACTCAAGCATCAACGAGCAAGACCGTCCAGTGCAGTAGAGACAATTGGGCGTGTGTCCCAATTGTCTCTACTGCACTGGACGGTCTTCGCCCAGAATGGCGGCCTGCTCAAGAATATGCGCACAAGATATCGTGCTGATTGTTTTCGCTGTGTTATTATTCTACAGAGGAAAAAAGTGTTAAACTTTAGTCTTATGTTTATTTCTTATTTCAGGGTACCGTGAGCTTGGTTACAGGTGGGGCATCAGGATTGGGTAAAGCAACAGTAGAACGTTTAGTACAACAAGGTGCAAAAGTAGTTTTGTGTGACTTATCTAGTTCTAAAGGAAGTGAAGTAGCAAAATCTTTGGGAGAAGATAAAGTAGTGTTTGCACCAGTAAATGTAAGAATTAGATATTTACATAAAATTTTCATAAAAAGACCGACATTTGCAGGTAACGCTGGAGGACGATATTAAAGGGGCATTATCCCTGGCAAAAGAAAAATTTGGAAAGCTGAATCATGTTGTCAACTGTGCCGGAATCGGAGTGGCTTTTAAGACTTATAACTTTAGGAAAAGCACAGCTCACAGCTTGGATGATTTTACAAAAGTTTTGTTGGTATATATCCTACATGGTTACTAATTGCCTTAAGTGATGATAACTTATTGTTTTAATTGTAGGTAAATACTGTAGGCACATTTAATGTAATACGTTTATCAGTTGCATTAATAGGTGAAAATGAACCTAGCAAAGATGGCGAACGGGGCGTTATTATAAATACAGCTAGTGTAGCTGCTTTTGATGGACAGATGGGACAGGCCGCTTATTCTGCTAGTAAAGCAGCTATAGTTGGAATGACCTTACCTGTAGCTAGAGACTTAGCCAGTCAAGGAATAAGAGTAGTGACTATTGCTCCAGGTACCTACCGTATTTTATTACCTATATATCTTACCTCACCTTCCTATCTTATTACCTTATATATCTTACCCTACCTTGCCCTTTTATCTTAATACCTTACCATATCTTATCTTACCTTACCTTATCTTATTTTACTAGCTTTAGTTTACTTGGAAATATCTATATTGGGGTGATATTATTAATCTTTCTGAGTACTATTTAGGCACAAGTTCTATAAAATACAATTTAATAAAATAATGATTTTATTGTTTAAGGGTTATTTAAAACACCTTTACTTTCCTCATTGCCAGAGAAAGTGGTGGCATTTTTAGAGAAATCAGTACCATTCCCTTCCAGATTGGGAGATCCTTCTGAATTTGCCCAGTTGGTACAAAGTATTATTGAAAATCCGATGTTAAATGGAGAAACAATTAGATTGGATGGAGCTATAAGAATGCAGCCATAAATATTGTATTTCCTAATTTTAATAATAAATGTTGCAATTTTTATTGTATTTAACTTACTCTTCATTGTCCTTAAGAGACTATTTATTTAATTCAGGCCAGTCATATGTTTATAGACCATATGCCAGCAACACAAAATTCGTGTAGGTACCGATCTCTTCTACATATTTATAAAATCCACGTGGAGACTGGCGACCTTAGAATGAGGGGACCCTGACTCAAAATTCCTGTGACGTAGCAATCTAAAAATATTCTTGTCTAACGTCCAACTTGTCCTCTAGCGGACCCTATGCCATGTACACGTATCTTTATTACCTGGTCAGCCTGGTAATAAAGTAAACTTAATTAGTTCGATCTAAACAGTGTATACATGCACTGTTTAGATCGAACTATCTTGCGTCAAATTAGGTCTCCTTTACTTGTCTGTATTGTATATCTGTGTACCTGACACGTTATTACCAACTGAAGATAACCACCAACTTCTGCGTCTGCTGCCCGGTAAATGTCTCTGTACGCTTGCTTCCGTCACAGTTTGTATTGATGTTTTGGTTTTTGTGTTTATAACTTTGTCACAGAACAAGTCTCTATTTTGTGGCAGTGGCAAATATTTTGTGCTATGTGATTGTGATCTATGTTTTATGCAAGTCTGGTGGCTGGGGAGGTTAGGTATACTAATTATGATAATGTTCTGTGGTAATCTGTTTCTATCAGAGTTTCTACTTTGTAGATAGTAGCCATAGATCAGGGAGTATATAGATAGGCAACTCTCGCCTTTTCTCTGAAACGCGTTTTACAGCGCCACCGGTGGCGCGTACTCGTATTACATACGTAAGCGCGCCATATTTAAAATAAATTCCTTTTTTTTTGTACCGTATTTTTATAATTATTAACTCATATTTGTCATTATAATTCGTTGTGTGTAACCTTTTAACAAATATTAATAATTAAGTTAATTAAAGGATTTTTACTCCTGTAAAATATTGTCAAATAAAGTTACACGCTGTGAATTACAATGACTATGAACATTTCAAAATATTTTAGTTGTAATAATCTAATTTTAAAAATAATTTGAAATATCCATACTATTATGAGTTAATAATTATAGAAAATAGAGTATAAGAGTATAGGCATAGGATAGAGGATAAATTCAGAACGAAAAAGGTGAAAGAAAAAACTGTATATTACATATAGATAAATTTATTGTGTTAATTGTTTTGTGTTTACAATTTTTTTATTTTTACCTTTTAATAGCATGTATCGCCGCCAAGCGAGCTTTTTTAGTATATCGTTATCTTTGACATTATGTGTCACATGGCCCTTTAAAATAGAATTAATGTTTTTTAAATAAGTATACATAAAGAATGTTAAAAAATAATCTATGTATAACTCAAACACGTTATGTGTTTCACAAAGAAAGGGGTTATATAATCTTCTCGTAAATATAGAAAACAATTTTTTTCTTACATGGTTACTTAAGGCATGTTTTTTAACATTCTTCGTAAATAGTGCGATCATATTGGACAACATTCTACGGAATTGTGTTTTTGGCCTAACTAGGAGCTCTGACTTATACTCCCTTTCTGATATTAGTGAATGTTCCTCTGAAGATGATGACGCTTGCATTTGATTTGTACAAGTAGGACAATTTCCAACTTTTTTTTTAATTCTTCTTGCTATATAACCTGCTATATATGAATGAGTAGCAACAACTGCAGAATTATTAATATTTTCAAACTCTAGACTACTTTCATCATCATCTTCAGAAGAAACTTCTGAATTTGTCTCATCTTCGTCTTCTACAGTTAATAAATTTTTCAAAGAACTGAGGATCTCATTATCATCCTCTTCACAATTGGCCCCGGGAGAATGAGGAGATGCAAAATTGCTTATAATTAAAGTTTTAAAAGAAGCTATAAAAGAATAACAGGTAGGATTTATGTTACGTACTCCGTGGCTTCTAATAGATCCAAAAAAATTTTCTACAGGATCTTGATTTATATTCCTGGTACAAAGATATTTAAAACCTACATTACTTAATTTTCTCCAGATATATATGAAGCCACGAAGGGTTTTTATCCAGTTTTTCACTGTTGGAGGTATTGTTTCTCCCTTTGGTGTAACAAATTTCATTGTCTGAAATACCTTTATCGCATCTTCCCAAAATGATATGTGTCCTGATCCTTCTTTAACTGCACACCGCAGCAGTTTCCCATGATCTGCTTCATAAGTTGATCCGTTAACGCTGTCGAAAGCTTGGTCCATAAATGACAGCAAAACAGCTCCTCAGCAAACAGTTTCCTGACAGCAAACAGTTTCCTGACAGCTGACTTTGGCATGACTCCTTCGCGACCTGCAACATAATAGAAAATTGTAAATTATGTCACTCATATGAACTATATTATACTATGGTTTTGTGAAATAAATAATAAATAAAAGAGAAAAATAAATTACCGTGCTTGGCAGTCCAACGCATTGTAGAAGAAACTCGATGTGAAAAAACTTGTGCTGCATGTTTCACCTTCATCTTCTTTAATTTTTCTCTATAAACATGGGCATCTGTGAGTTTATAGCACATTCTTGTGTTGAAATCGCCTTCGTCTAATTCATATAATGAAATAATGTCCTTCCAACTTGCCTTCATTGGTGTCTCTTCTTTAACAAATTGTAAGTCGTTGAGGGCCAGATTATTTCTCATGCCTTTAAGTAAATGGGGGGGATCATACACTGCAACTATTTCCTGTCCTCCGACTTCAAAAAGATCTAAATCACTAGCGGAAATAGTGGAAGATTCCTCTTTTAATTTTTTTATTGCATTTACATTTGCTGAATATTGGTCGCAAACAGTACAAATTATAGTCAATCCAATTTCTTGTAAAGACAAGATTGTGCTCTGGATTACATTTTTTAGTTGGGTTGAATTCATCCCACCTTCACTGAAATGGAAAGAAATTGGTTGCTTCCATTTTTTTCGAAGTCCTCGAACCATAAAAACTAACGCATGGTCAGCATATTTTAATGTCTTCTCACCGTCTATGTTTTGAAAACCTACAATTTGATCCCATTTTTGATCGTAAGTCAATGATGGTTCTATAGATATTTCATCAAACATCAAGACACAATATTTGTCAAGAGTAGTTAATTTTTCACACGAACTTTTTAAAACGTCCATAACTTTAGGAACAATTCCAACATCGAAATGAATTTTATTTAGCATGTTCATTAATGTTCTTCTTGCAGGCAGTGCAAATGTGGATCTCAATACTTTATATGCTTTAGGCCCCTGTTTTAACAGTGACAAAGCAAACACCTTATCTTCAAAAGTAAACCTTCTGCCCCTTGCATTTTTTTGCTGCATTTTAAGTTGGCAATTAACGAAGTTTAATGATCTTGCATTTAAGTTAGCACGCAAAAAATCTGGTGACTTTGTATAATGCATAGCTTTGGTGAGCCTCTCTTTATTTGAAGCGTTTTTAAAATCTAGACGACGGGCAACCTTTTTAAGGTCCTTTGCAACTTCGTACAGTTTTCGTGCTTTCGGTGTTAAGTTGACTGCTCTAGTGACACCAGCAGATCTCAAAAGACTGTCACCTGTAAACCAAGAAAAAAAATGAATATCGTATATGGATAAAACAATTTACAAAATATGATTTTATCGAATATTTTATAATGATCTATAACTTCACAATAACTTTGACATATAGCAAATGAGTACAGACTTATGTTTATATTATGCCAATTATATGAAAAACTAACTAAATTCACAGAATTAAAGCCTCACCTCTAGATACTCTACGGACTGGTGTACTAGGTGCGTTACTTGTAGACGGGGTTTGTTCGATTAGAGAATCAGGAGCTTCACTTGTAGATGCTATGGGTTCTATGGGGAAGTCAGGTGCATTACTCGTCGATGGTGTAGGTTCAATGAAAAAACCTGAAGAGGGTTGAGGTGTAGCACAAGACCAAGGTACTGAAGAAGCAGAAGTTAATAACCGGGGTGACTTGCTTCCTGAATATCTGTCCTCTATAAAAAAAATTATAAATTAAATTAAAACAATAAAGACAAATTTTGTTGTTAAATAATTATAAAATAATATATAAGTAAAATTTACCACAATGAAAGAAATTTTTGAGATGATTTTTATTCAAAAAAGCAATTCCCATGGCACTATTGACATTTAATACAAAAACATGATTACAATATTTTATTGGCAACAAAAAAACATGAGTACTGTACAAGATTTCCACATTATGACTGCTGCATGAATGTAAGTAATAATTATTAACCATAATATTTAAAAGTGCTTCAAAAGTTGTGATTACCAACAAAAAGTAAAAACTAGGTAGGTCAATTTTGTTAATGCAATAGGATATAGGATTTACATAATCTCTTACCTGGAAAGGAGATCATTACTTAGGCAGGCATTCCTACCTGAATAAATATTTATAGATCCAATTTAAGGATTAAAATTGTTAATGGGCAAATGTGCCATGGATTTAGTGTTAATGTTAAAATAATTTATGTGGAAATGATCCTTTAATATTATTTAATAAACCTTTCTTAATGAACATCCTAATAATCAATGTAAAGTAAAGTAAATAATAATCCTAGATTAACATAAATTACTGTAACAAATTCTTACCTGATTTAATATTGTGGGTTTCTCCAGGTGGTACTTCAGCTACATCCACAATTAATACTTCATCAGCTACAACAGATGTGGTTTCAGAATTACCTGCAAGCATTACATAATATACAGTGTGTGGAGTGTACTTAAAATGTTCTATATTTCTTGCACACATGACAATGAACGGAGAGGTATCAAAGCAACATTTTGAATATTATTTAATTTTGTCTTTAAAAAATGCCTAGATGCGATGATTAATTATTTATAAAAAGAAGTAACTTTTCACTGACTTTTGCAACATGAAATACTTTTTCATGTAATGGAATGTTACAAAAGTAATGGAATGTTAATAAATATGCAAATATAACTCAATTCGGATAAGATAAAAATTACCTGCAAGATACAGTGATGGAACAGCAAAATATTTCAGGTTTGGACGATTTGGTGCCGCAGGAAATTTATCATCTTCAGAAAAATGCACATCACACACTCTAAAGTTGTGTCTCTTTCGGTCACTCACATCCTCTAAATCCAGTCTATTAAGTGCATTGCACCACTTTCGGCGGATCTGCAAAAATAAAACATTAAATTAATATAGAAATAATATTCTGGCGATTTTTAAAAATAAACAAATGTCGTGGATAAAAATGGCAAGATATAGGAATTGTTTTTTCAAGAATTCTTCAATAAAATGTCATTATTTTATAAGTTCAGCTAACCTTTTTGTGGCTTATTTATTTATAGCGTCACAGTTATGTCTTTATTTACATTATTCCACAAATAAAATAACCCAAATACGGAATAGTAGTAAGCAACAAAAGTATTTGACCAACGAAATATATTTTATTCTTTTAGTACTTTTAGGGCGTGTAATACATTAATAATGAAGCACTCTTTGTGCTGTACTTTTACAAATTATTAGTTGAGCGTAAGTATCAAAAAAAATAATAAAAATCTGGCATTTAAAACTTACCTCAGGATCATTAGGCAAACAATGCATTTTGGTGGTAAGGATGGTATTATTGCAACCAGGTAAACAACACTTGAAGACCATTCTTATTTTTCTCGACACTAATTGCACAGTAAAAACAGGACAAGAATGAAAACGAAGTGAGGAACCGGCTGCCAGCCATTTTTATTTATACCTAAAGGTAAAGGTTATGTTGACAGTTGATGACGACACGTGCGAACGATATTGCGATAGTGGCGCCGCTGGTGCAGCGTACCACAATTAAAAACGCGAACCCGTAAAACTTCGAGAGTGACCGGCCCCTGATAGTAGCATAGTATAGTAGTAATCCAAATAATTATTTTATTAAAAAATGTCTGAAGGCTCGAGCAAAGATACGAGTACATTAAAGGCGCCGATGGTATATATTTGTGGAGGTATGTTATTTGGAATATTTGGTACTTTTGGTAGATCGAATAGATTATAATATGTTAGGTTATGTTTATTTTAGAACTTGTTTCATTCAAAATTTTATGTTAATACTAACAGCATGAATTAATGAAATTTCAACAATGTACAAATCCAACCCGGTATGGTATGGTAGCCGTAGGACCATAGGACAAGGATTATTGCCTGACAAACATACAGACACCGTCAACCGAATAAAGAGGCCAGCAATTGTCTTACAGAAATGTTATCGATTGAAAAATTTACACATACCATGTATATGTGCACCGTTTAGTTCGAACTAATAAGTTTGGTTACGTATACGGTTGTTAGTTTGAACAAATTTTGTTGGCCGCTCCTAGTAATATCGAGGTACACATGTGCGCTAGCGCTTTTAATTCAGTTTTAAAAATCATTAAAAGGGTTTAGCTCGTTTGTAATTCCAACTAAATTGGGCGTGGCCAACTTTTATGTATGAATACAAATGGCACGAAAAAGTAAATATTGGTGGTTATCTTCAGTTGGCAATAACATACCGAATTTGTCATGTGGTACGAATTTAGTTTGACCTAAACAGTGCATGTATATGTGGTAATAATCGTAACACAATAACAAAAGAAACGGCTCACATGATGAACTTACTCGGAATATTTCATTATTCCGAGTATAAAATATTTTTAATAAAAATATTTTACAATTAAGTATTTTTGTACAATAGTGCTTTTTGGTAATTTTTGTACAATAGCGCTGGATATGGCCATAACTAGATTTCTTAAAATCTATTTATGGCCACATCATGGCTATAATTAAAAAGGTCACAACATTAATTCCAGTTATGGCCAGGTAAACAAAACTACGTTAACCTTAATTTTTAATAAAAAAAATATTAAATCTTTACTACTTATTGCATATATTTGCTATTAATATTAAGGGATGCAGATGGTAATTAAAGAATGCTCTAAGAACAGATAGTAGTAAGAACAGATTTATTAAGATTTTCATTCACAACACAATCGAACAATAGGGAACATTCCCATTTTTTTTATTGCATAAAAATGTTCTACCATACTAAAAAATAAGATATGCAACATATGACGTCTTAATTCCCAATAATAATTCGTTATAAATTATTAGTAGGTTCAGTAACAGGTTTAAACAGTCGTGACGCCACAGCCTACAATTTACAGACGACGAGGAGACCGATTTGGTCGGCTGCGGGAGATCCCAGCAGTCGACCGCTTCATTTTATAGTTCATTCGGCCGCTTTCCGGCGCCTACCGAATATTGTAGTTTGTGACGTCACAGCTCTTTTCGGGCCGTTTCAATTTTATCGCTATTTAGATTCTTCCTACTGATCGCGCGGAATTAGTAATCTTGTTTTTTTGTGAAGGTACACGTTTTATTACAACGTTATGCTATGTTTTTTTAGTGTTATTTTATATTTAAAACTGTAGTCATTTTCCCTATTGTCAACAGCAACCAACATTACCAATTTGACATTGTCTAAAGCTAACCTAGTCCATCTAACGATGTACATCCTGAATTAGGTTAATACGGAGTCCTGTGAAGCAGTTACTTTGCAATTCATTTTTCTGGCAACCTTATAATGCAATTATTTCAGTAGAAGTGGCCATAAGTCATGCAGTGGCCATAACTGGTTCCTCTACCCTATATAAACGTTATTTTTTTTGTCATTATCTACCATCAGCTTTTTTATATTATAATCATTTCTATAATATTCACCCTCTATATAGTGACTTCTCCAATTTTAACAATTTTGATAGTGTGTTTGGTTGATATTGTTGTCGTTGCTGCGCATATACTTTCTGAGTTTTTATTTTTTTTTATAGAATGTCACAATGAAAATGAAATTCGCCCAAGAGATCCCATCCGTTGCAGAGAATGCGGATACCGTATCATGTACAAGAAGCGCACCAAAAGATGTATCCTTTTGTCAAATAAAAACTTTTCGGTAAGGTATAAGTACAGGTTATGAGCAAAAGAGATAATAAATCTATGATATAAAAGAATGATAAAATAAGAGCTAATATCTCATTTATTTTATTAATATTAACTTGTATTTTCCTTAATACATTTCTACAGTGGTCGTCTTTGATGCAAGATAAGGATTGTGTATATGTGATGCCTTTTTAAACATTAACCAATGTAATTATAAGTACTAGTAGGTAATTAAATGTTCTTAAGATCTTCACAAAAGTTTTTTTGGGAGAATGGGTTATGATATGCAGAACTCGAAAAATTTTCCCTCGAAATCTATGGTCTCGGACGTTTTTATTGATATAACATGTTAAGACGTTTAGTAGGTATGTACTTACTGCACACCCGAATACAGGCAATCAAAATATTAACACTAAAGGACTGCTCTCATATTGCCCTACGTGGAATGTAGTGATACGGGCATAAATCAGATCTCAGACTAGACAAACTCTAATTTACATCCGAACACAAGGATGCTCCCATCACTAGAATTTCATACACCTACTTACTATAAAAAATAAAAATATGTTGGTGGAGATAAGTTAGTCCAGTAAAGATCATATTTCAAAAAAATAACAGCGAAC
Source organism: Tetropium fuscum (assembly GCA_964058915.1). NCBI lineage: Eukaryota > Metazoa > Arthropoda > Insecta > Coleoptera > Cerambycidae > Tetropium > Tetropium fuscum. Next base: position 765,237 of record CAXKVY010000923.1, on the reverse strand, counting down.
AAGTTGATTTTTCAGGGTGGCGTCTTCTGAGTCTCCAACAAAAAAATAACACTTAACACCCTTGTGGATTGTGTGTAATAGTTTTCTTTATTTTGTAAAATTTTATTTCCTCTACAACTTTGCTTTATGAGACTTTTTTGTAACTTTCATATGACAGCAGTAGTAGCTCCGCCGGTAGAACGTATGGTTTGTATTATATCGGTTACGAGTTCGAATCCTAGACCTCCTGTATTTTTTTTATTATTCTTATTCATAACATACTTAAAGATATGTGTACATGGCATAGGGTCTGCCAAGCAGGGCCAGGTTTATCACTGACCAGATAATAAAAATACTTGTAGGTACATGGCATAAGATGTGCCAAGGAGGACCAGTTGATTTCCCAAGAACATTTTTGGAATATTTCTTTCGCATCTTTTATTTTTATTTCCCGCCCAATTTTCGTTTTAAAAGTGGGTTGCCAATTTGCATCATCTAAATATTATAGACACCCTTGTGGACTTGTTTGCAATAGTGTCTTATTTAAAAATTGTTCCTAACATATCCAGCTTGTACAGTCGTGAGCTAAAATCTAGTGTACATATGACTTATAATTTTTGTGACATTGTCAATTAGGTCTCAAATATTATTCAAATAAAGACAGATTTATATTAGAAAAAAATAGTTGTCCTACCTATTTATTTTTGCTTACGACAGTACTTACAGTAGGTACGTAATAATATTCTCTACAACTTTGTAAAAAACTTCTTTGTAACTGTGTAACTCATTTTGCACTTTCATATAACAGCGGTAATAGCCCAGCCGGTAGAACGTATTTCACAGGATACGAGTTCGAATCCTACAGCTTCTGCATTTTTTTTCAATTTTTTTATTTAATCACATACTCAAAGATACATGTACATGATATAGGGCCATTGAGGACCAGTTGATGTCCCATGAATATTTTTAGAAGAAGTGGAACTAATGACTTGTATTCTATAGGTTACTAGTACTCTATAGGTTACTTGTACTCTATAGGCTCGAATCCTGCAGCTTCTGCAATTTTTTTTACAAATAAGCACATACTTAAAGATCCGTGTACATGGCATAGGGTCTGCCAAGCAGGGCCAGATAGTAAAAATACGTGTAGGTACACGGCATAAGGTCTGTCAAGGAGGAGTTGGTTTTCCAAGAATATTTTTATATTGTTTGCGGCTGTTAAATTACAGCTACAACATTCCATATGATTGCCATTTTCTGCGGCCAATTTGATACTCCTGCGAAACGCTCGTTACGCGACTGTTGCCATTCTACTTTCCAGTTACTTCGTATGCATAAAAAGTTCGTATATATTACATTTTTATCTATGCATCAGCAACATATATACGGTTCACTCACTCCCTATGGACATGATGGTGGCATATTTCTTTCCTTTTTTTATTTGTTTATTTTTTTTCGCTTTCATGTGTTTTATTTTTATTTCCCGCTCAATTCTCTGTTTGAAAATTGTGGGTTCCAGCATCTAGATAATACGATAATACACACATAATACACAAATACACACTATAGAGTATAAATGGTCAACCCAGCGAGCTGGTCAACCATCTATAGTGTTTTATCTTTGTCTATACCTACTACCACAGAATAACAATACTACCGTCACAAGGTCCGTCTTCTGTGCTACCGTTGATTGAAAGTAACTCTTCATAACTCTTTCAATCAACGCTGCTACTACAGCTTTATAAGGAATACTATATAAATATAAATAAATATATCAGATAATATATTAAGAATGATTAATCTATGAGGAACACCTTATGGTGTGCTATAAGTATAATTATAGATCATGATAATAATAGCAGCGGAATATATCCATAAGTAGAGAGGTAGGTTTTAGCTCCATATAGAAATCACATAAACAATAAGTTTACAAACTCGTAATACATGTTCAAAAATCCAAAAATAATTAGGTAGGTATTTAATGAAAGCATTTCACTCCGTCGAGTTTCAAGTCCACGGTCAGGGATTCGTCCGCGAATTTTCAAGGTCGGTGCGCATTGCGCAAGGATACCCCTTGGTCACTTTCTGTGCGAAATACTGCGAAAGGCTCGTCTTCAAACTTCAAATGAAATTTCAAGGTCAAACGTGCAAATCAATAAAATAAATACGTAGGTAAGTTTGTTCCAGCTCCAGTGTTGCCCTTTTAGTCCATTTGTACTATTTCTAGTACATTTTCGACAGCGAAGTTCAAAAGTATATTTCATCATAAATAGGCCTATTTTATTCTAGTACATTTTTAAATAAGACCAAAAGGTCATACAAGTCGGTAATAACAGTAATAATAATCGGTAATAAGTAATAATAACAAATAATAAGAATATTAAAAAAATAATAGTTTTCTGTTTGATTTTTTGCCATATAAATTATATTATATCATTTGTATATACCTACCTATTATTATACCTATCTAATATATTTAAAAAAAGAATAGTTTTTTTTATGTTTTTATATTTGTATATTTTGTTTTATGTACCTATACCCTTATGGCCGAGTGCACCGTACGTGTTAATCCTGGATTATGTATAAGCCTGACTTATATTGACACATTTGCATGTAAATATGTCAAAATAACTCAGGCTTAATCATAATCCAGGATTAACACATACGGTGGACTCGGCCATTACAGTATTTAACTATATAGTCTAAGCCTATACCTACCTACCTATTTTATGATAAAAAAATATTTTGCAAAACATCATTAATTAACATATAATAAACAAATTAATCAATTATAATTTCATCAGTGCAAAAAATAGGTGTATTTTATGAAAAACGGAAATATTTCACCGTGTCGTAAATTTTAGTACAATATTGTACATTTTATTGCTTCTACTCAGTACATTTCAGAAACTCAGCGGGGCAACACTGTCCAGCTCTGCGTTTTGGTTTAGCTTTCACGCAAATTCGGCGCGCAGCTGATAAAAATACTAAAGCACCCGCCAGCAATTAATGGACGATTTGCTTCAACTGAGGAAATATGTATATTATTATGCCATTGTTTGCAGGTAATAGGGACGATGAAATCATGAAAAATTAATGCCATTAGGTACCTACATTGTCGACTTTTTTATTTTGTTTATTACGATGCACGTGCCTCAATAAGTAGTTTTCCAAGCTTACAGTTGCGTATTTGTTTGGCGGGATGATGTGCTACACTTTTTCTATTTACCTAAAAGATATTTCTATGAACTGAAAATAGCTAGACGCATCCAAATTACTCGATGAAATTCATGCTATATTTGCATTTAGCATTTATAATTATTAATAGCTTACTGAAATATACGGGGATAAGAGGGGACATTTTATTTCTGCCTAATTCATCGAAGTAGGTAGGTATAGGTATAGGTACCAACTTATCTTAAATTGTGGGTAAAATACCTACATATTTTATAAATAGGTACGCAATATTATCTATATATATTATATATAGGTACCTAAGTAGGTAGGTATCTATCGTATCGAGTTATGTGTACATTTTGTAATTTTGTACCTATATAGGTAAATAGTATTACCTACTAATAGGTAGTATAATATGAATATCTACCCTACGTATTTGAATTGGGGTGCATCAGGGGAGCGACTTCAAAGTTAATTGCACTTCCTAAACTGCACGGTAAATAGATGAAATAACGCAACATAAAACACCATCAGCACGAACGCATGCGCATGGGTGCTATCTGCAAAAATCCAGACATCTAGGTGTCCAAAACAAGTGTATCGCAACAAATCATATTATCATTTTCGTAAAATAAAAACAGTTTTATGATATGATTAGTGGCGTTTTCGAAAGTGTGTTAGTTTTGGAACTGAATGCAATATGTGACTACATATGTCAGCTCAGGATTAAAGTAATTAAACTAGGTAGGTACGTAGGTTTTAGTTTTGTGTACGATATTCTTCCCGGCTTAGCCTTGAATTGTTATTTTGAAGATTTGTTAACTTAGGATATGACATTACGTGAAAGTATCCACTTTCGTTGCTAAAAATGTTCTCAATTACTCACTAAATCATTAATTTGCGGCTGACATAAATAATAATATTGACTGACATTTTGGATATCCGCTTTGCCCGCTCGTACCAGAATCGAATAGAATATGGGGTGAAAATGTACGACGAAGTGCGCCTACCTTACAGTTAATTTGTAGGTATATAGGTAGGTTATATTACATTGTGTTAACTACTCTTTAACATTTTTGTTTGTTGTTCAAATAGCTGTGCATATATTGGCATATAATATCATCAACGCTGTTTTTCAAATACGTAGGTAATATTTTTAATTTTCATAATAACATTTTGGAGCATATACCTACCTAAATAAGGATAACCAAAACTAAATGTCGTAATTTATAGCAACCTATTTCACCTACCCATTTGCGATTATAATAATCATGCTCATATATAATATGAGATGAATACCTATTACCTATTCATATTTATATTATTATTATTATTGCATATACTATATACTTATGGATAGGTACTTATACCAATTCTTGATAAACAAAAACTCGTCAGATTTGCAGATTATAGAGTTATTGTATTAGATTTTAGATATAGGTGCGGGTAATGTCGTTAAAGTGAACTTCAATCAACGGTATAAATGTCAGTAGGTAGGTAGGTACATGTTGTATTCATACCTATGTAGGTAATAGGTATAATATTTTATAATACACATATTATGTATACCTACCTAATAGAACCTATTAGCTTCTACCTTTATTTATATAAATTTAATATTAATATAAATTATATAAATAATTTTAAATAATACTTAAATTCAAATAGTCTCTATTGAGGTTTCCTTTTCTAGGTGGCAAAATGTCTGAGCTAATAAAATTCGAGTCGCATTTAATCGTTATTATTGTCAAATGATACGTTGTAGGTTTATCTATGTAATTATTGTCTATCGCAAGTCAGATTAGATTCTTTTACCGCCATAGCTCAAATTAATAGCGAAAATAAACTTTAAATTAAATTAAACCCATCAATTTATTACATTACATAATTTGTATGATGTGTATGATGATGTAAAAGCTTGTCGCGAGATTTAATACTGTGTAGATAAACAAGAATACAATATGTAACTCGATATTGACATAAGCAATTCTAAGAAAAATAGCTATTTATATAGGTAACCAGTTGGGAAAAGTACTATTTTGTGTAATGAGCAGATTTCGGCGAAACGAGCGCTAGCGAGTTCCGCAAAAGGATGCGAGTTACACAAAATAGTGTTTCCCAACGTGTTTCATACAGATCATATACGTTTAAAAATAATCCAGTAGGTTGTAACGGTGTGACAGCTCGTCAGTTTCATAGCTTGTCAGTTGTCAGGTCTAAATAACCTACTATGTAATGAGCTTTTTCTAATGTTGACATGTAAAGTGAGACTTTTCAAAACCCTTTGACGTTAGAAAACGTCTTACTTTTCACAACCAGCTAAGAAAAGTAAAATATTACGCAACTGGTTGTGTAAAGTTCATTACATAGTAGGGGTTATTTAGACCTGACAAGCCATGAAAGGGACGAGCTGTCACACCGTTACAACCAACTGGATTGTTTTTAAACATATAGAATATAGAATTCACAGTTTTCTTCTCATAAAATACAAAATTGGTGAAAATTTGAAAAAATCTTGTATGTAACACGTTGGGAAACACTATGTTGTGTAACTCGCATCCTTTTACGGAACTCGCTACTGCTCGTTCCGCTTTTATAATAGTACTTTTAAAATAGTACTTTTCCAACTGGTTGCATAAATAGCTACTACACAACAAGTTGCGTAATATTTTACTTTTCGTAACTGGTTGTGAAAAATAAGACGTTTCCTAACGCCAAAGGCTTTTGAAAAGTCTCACTTTACATGTCAAAATTAGAAAAAAATGTTTTTTATAAAATAGGTAAATCTCGCGACAAGCTTTTATATTATATAAATTGTGTAAAGTAATAGATTGTGCAATTATACACTTGTTTATATGAAAATTGTATGATATTTTTCAATCGAAACTATCAGCATGAACAGTACAACACAGTATTTAGATATTCTGCTGCTGCATTACCAAAAATGTTAAACAAAACATTTTTGTTTCCAGTTTGTTATTGTTACAATACTTAGCCCACCAGTTCATTAGTTACTACTCCAGGTTTCTTAAATGTTTTATATAGGGATTTTTATATAGGGTATGATAATACTCATCCTATCAAGAAAAATAAAAAACCGTTTCGAGATATTTATCTAAGGTTTCCCGTCACATATTTAATATCTTAAAATTATCGTTCATTTTATTCATACAGGGTTTTGCACATAGCTTATTTAAATTTGCAGACTTTTGTGTCACATGCTTATTAAATGTCAATATCATCAAATTTCAATAAAACCCCCGTATATTCGAAAATAAGAGACAAGAGACATATCAAAAAACGGTCAAATTTGTTTTTTCGAATTGATCCATAGGCTGGCTGCCCTGGTATATAAATTTATCTCGATTTTGGTTTTCTTAAATTCTCGGTAAGAATGAAATTTTGATTTTTTGAAAGGGTTTACACAGTTTACACCTCGTATAATCCCTTTTTGAGGACGATTGAAACATGATATTCAGGCCATTTATTACCAATGAAATTTCCAAAAACGTCCTGAAAACCGTATTTTGATATTCCATATTATTCAGAAGATTAGTTATATTATATGCATCCAAAATTACTTTAAAATTTTTAATTATTGCAACCTATTGGCCGGCAGTTTGGTTGGAATGTGTAAGCAAAAATAAATTTAGCTGAATGTAATGAAAAAAAAAAAAATATGTTCAAGTGATAGTGGACCAAACTTTGTACAAACCCTACATGGAAATGGCGTTTTTCCTAGGCAGGGTAGGGTGTATCGCGCACTTTTTACTTGCAATACTTGTTTCTTTTTTTTTCAGTGACCTAAACCATGTCCGCCGAGACGGAGCTCACAATGCAGACGGGCATCTCTCCGGTCTTGCTACCAGATATCACAGCGCTCAGTCTTATCGGACATAGATCTCAAGCGGCACATCTGGCAGCCCATCCGCATCCGAATATGCAACAAAACCCAAATGGTAAGTACCTATAACTGCGGTGCTTAAATAGTGTGGAGTGATTCATCACCAACATATGGACGGCTCAGGGAGATGAGGTGCGAAGGAAACGAAATTCCATAGGCGTATCATTTTAGAGGAGGCATTTTTGATCATTTTCAGTTCTCCTCCTCTCAAATTCGGTCGCTTACGATTGGAATTATTGGCAACTACTCGCATTCGTCGCTTCCATCGCATAAAAACACTAAACACTCGCGTATAACACAATATTATAATTAATTTATATCGCGAATCAACCATACACAAGACAAAATGAAACGCCACTGTCGCGCCAAAACATACATGCATGAAACAGGGCATGCGTCAATATATCCACGGAAATCCGGCGTCTTTACCTTTGACCAATGAAATTTAATTTAATTTAGAACCGCCTAAAACTCACCAATGAGAGCGGTAGACCCGGTTACTAATGAGTTCTGCCCACCATTTCTATAGAGTGTACACAAATTTGCACACTAAGAAATTCTGTAATCCATCGCAAATAGGCAGACTGTTCAATTGTGATGGTGGTGTAATATTATGTATGAATCACTCCACACTAATTCGAAACCGGGGTATACCTATACTAATCATTATTGCTTTTATGCTATTTCCCGATGTTGTAGGTAGCTTACACAATTACACATAGTTTTCAAGATACTAACAAAAAAACTGAAAAAAGTGACATATTTTCGGACACTTCCACTAGAGCTCGGTTCTTATTTCTCAGGACTTTTGGTTTCAAAACTATTGGAATTTATCTAAGGGGAAACCCTTAGTTGACTGGACTACAACTAAAATTCATGACATGCCTTTTAAGCCATTTGACCTTGAAAATTCAACAAATGTTCGTCTGCAGCGCATTTTTCAATATTAGTTCTCTTCACCAAAACACGTATTGCCTATTCTAACATCCGCGATGACCACAAAGTAGTGAAGTTAAGAGAGTTCTAACTCCCCCCCCCCACTGACGTCAGAAATGTTGTGGAGGAAGTCCCTTCCACTTCGATCCGCCTACTAATCAATATTCAAGATGGCGTCGCTGGTCACACCCACTAATTATCATGCATAATTATTACATTATTAGCCACGCCTACCAATTAATTCAGTCATCTGTTCGATAGATGGCGCATCTACTAATTTAATATGTAAATGGCTATACTTACATGTAATTGTATGTGTTGTGAACCCTAAGCACCATAAATCCAAATCCTGGATCTTTTACATATCATCACCACGAGGTGGTGAAGCGGTTAAGCGCGCTATCTCTTCAACTCGAACAACTGACAGCTAATATTTACTAATAAACTGGTGTTTATTTTATTTTATGTTACTACTTTTAATTTGTTTTTTCTTTTTTTTTCTAGATTTGATCATTGGCGTGCACAGAAAAATACTATCAGGTTAGCAAGTTAATTATAATAATTATTGCGCAAAAAAATTGTTGGTAATAGTATTTGTTTGTTTTAATTTTTTTTCATGTAATTTAAAATGTTGCGAAACCTAAAAAGAAGACGTATCAATAAACTACACAATTTTAACTACAATCAGAATAGCTTGAAATCAAGTCGTCGCGATTATTATTTCCGGATATCTAAGATTTTAAAAATTTAAAAATAGTAATATCCGCTATATTATATGAGTTTTAGTGTAATATGTATCGGTTAAGAATGGTCTGAATGGTAGGGGAGATCGGTACAGCCCCAGGCCCTATCGTTCGCGGTGCGTAATGAAATGATAAAAGCATGAGAAAATCTTTTTTAATGCATATCTCGGCGGCTTTTGACAAAAAAAAGTTGATATAAAAAATGAGAGTACAACGGCACATACGTAAGCTGAGCGAAATCGGATATTTAGTTCTCGAGATATCGCAAATCGTAGTTGCGAAAATAAGAAAAATCAAATTGATTTTTCATCGGAAGAGGGGGGGGGGTGGTTGCTTAGGCCGGGTGAGGGGCTGAAGGTAATTTTTCAAAAGGCTGTGCGGGCTAATCTGAGGCTGTGGAAAATTTGGAAACGAGTGTGGAAAATTTAAAGATTATAGTAGCTAGAAAATAATTTTTTGTCTCTGGCGCGGTAGGGGATGAAGGTAATTTTGCATGAGGCTGTGCAGAATTTGGATATTCAATTGTGCAAAATGAAACGTTTATAACAGCTGTATATTTACATTCGTGCAAAAAAGGGGGGCAACCGTCGATTTGCTCCTCATACGTTTTCCTTTCTAAGTACAAGTTTCCAGTTCTAAGGACAAGGTGTGCTAAATTAGGGATAGGGTGTGCAAAATTGTGTAAAATATGTGCAAAATTATGACGTACAATACATTTCGGTTTGGTTATTGCAGTGGGGGGGCAACTTGACCGACCCTTTTGTTTGACTTATTTTTTAAAATTATATTTTTTTAGTTATAATTAATTTTTACCATATTTGAACGTGCCTAAAACGTCATGCACTGCGGAAGTGCCTTACTGGTTTCGGAAGTTTTGATCTTTGTGATTTTATAATTGACCAATAAACCGATGACGCCATAGAAACCTTTAACGCACTTATTCCTTCACGCATAGCACATGTTCAATCTAATTATTGCAGTTGCGGCAAGATTTGTTTCTGAAATATTTATATTTCCTTAAAAATAGGAACAATAAAAGTGTGAGAATCTCGATATCAAACCGCTCATTCTCATTCCATGGGCAATGTCATTATTTTCTCCGAATGGTCTTCATTCTAAGCAAGTTGCGAAATTTTTACATATTCCTATATTTGACGGCCTGTACCGCCAATGATATTTACGTAATTTTTGGTGCCCAAAATTTACAGTAGAATATAAACTTTTGAAATACTAGCAATAATGTAAAAGCTATAATTAATTCATTAATTATTGATATATTATAGTGATTGCGCTCGCTAGATAGAGGACATCTAACTAATGACGATCGCTTGTAATGTTAACATTATTATTATTATTATTTAATTGTTTTTAAATTTCCCTTGCTTAATGACCCTTAATTATCCTAGGGGAGCTTATTTTTAATATAAGACTTAATATTAACGACCTAAGACTCTTAGTTGACTTTCAATTTATAATTTGGGCAGGTGTACAGGGTGTGTGTATATGAACAACCCCTAAAAAACAGGGGGTGATGTTACACAAGAAAACATGAAAAGGTTTTTTTTTCTAATTTTAATATGTAAAGTAACACTTATCAAAACCCTTTGAAGTTGGGAAACGTCTTACTTTTCAGAACCAGTTACGAAAAGTAAAATATTACCCAACTGGTTTTGTAAGGTTCATTTCATAGTAGGCTATTTATACCTGACAAGCTATGAAATTGACGAGCTGTCACACCGTTACAACCTACTGGATTGTTTTTAAACGTATAAAATTCAGTTTTCTTCTCATAAAATATAAAATTGGTGAAAATTAGAAAAAATCTTGTATGAAACACGTTGGGAAACACTATTTTTTGTAACTCGCATCCTTTTGTGGAACTCGCTAGTGCTCGTTCCGCAGAAATCTTCTCGTTACACATAAATAGCCATTATTAGTTCGGAAATGCTTAGTCATGAAGATACATATGCTGTTGAAAATGGACATTGTATTTTGGATTTTTTTAAATAACGAAAAAAATTAAATTTTCGCACAAAGTGGATAACCGTGTATTTTTTGGGGTGATAAATCATAATTTGGTAGGTGTTAGTTTTTATGTAGTGCTTAGAGGGCGCTTGTTAGTCTATTATTATTTATTTAAATTTGCCCCAACTCTTTACAGTAAACTTCGGGGGATTTTTTATGAATAAATCTTATTCTTAAATCTTTTCTATGGAAAAAATGTATACTACTATACTAACTAACCAACAATAATAACACACACACAATTTATATACCTACTAAATTGTACCTAATTTATATTGTTTCATCGCAGAGGTAATAAAATAATAGGTTACCTAATACTTGCGGCTGATAAATTTAATCAAAACATTCAACCACATTCAACGTTTGAGTTTCGAGTTACCTATCCGCATTTTAATAACTTCCTAAGTTACCTATCCGTATTTTTAATAACTTTCACCATTTAACTAGGTACTACCTATCCTATTTGTATAATGTCTGTGACATTAGACTATATATATGTGACGGTCGTGGAGACTAGGTATATCGTCGACACTGTATTTGAAATGTTCTTGTACAGGGTGGCCCACGTAAGATGGTTCACTACCTTATCTCAAAAGCCCTAAGAGTTCGAAAATAGTTAAATCCTGGAAAAGTTGTTCAGTAGGTATCTCTTAAATTTTTATTTTTTAGCATTTCCTAAATCACAGGGTGGTCCAGAAAATCGTGACGTTACAATAATATATTTTTTTTAAACGGAAAAGGCTCTATTTTGTTGCGGATATTGATTCTTCTCTAATTATAATTATTTTTCTATGGGAAGATATTAATATTTTTGAGCAGGTTATTGAATGAAAAAAATCAGATTTTTTTTCTCAATACATTCAACTGTTAATAAAGGCTTGAAAACTTTTCTGAATATAAACAAAGGTTCATTCTACTACGATATATTTTGGTTTTCGGAAAATATTATACAAGTTGTGAAAAAGAATCCAAACTCAAATTTCGAATGCTTTAATCTGAATCTGAAATCTGAAATGAACACGTTTTCCATAGTATAGGTATCTGGATTGTTCCTCCCAAAAAATAAGTACCCATTATTATTCTAGCTTTAATGCACATAAATGCAAATAATGCAAATAAAACCGGTTAAAAAACAAGGACAGCAAGGTGTTAATGTGTGTTGCGTGGTGCGGAATTATAAATGACAGAATTATAGGGCCAGTATTCTTCCAACAAAATTTTATTCAACAACAGTATTTGGATCTTCTTATCAATGAGATTTAACCTCTCATTGAAGGCTTACCTGAGCATCTACGAGAAACGATAAAGCCTTGTTTTCGCCAACAAAACAGTGCTCCATATCACACTACAAGGCCGGTAATAAATTGGTTAAATGCAAATTTTCATTTAATTATTGGAAGATACGGAACTATTGAATGGTCTCCTAGACGTCCCGATGTGACATCGCTAGATTATTACCTTTACGGACACCCAAAGGAAATTATTTATAAACATCGAAATAATAATGTTGAAGATTTAAAAAACCGAGATACTAGAATCAATAATTTTTATAAATCAAACCGATGCGGTATTAAAGGAAACTAGAAGAAATATATACTACCTGTATTATGTATTGCAAATAGAGAGATTTCCATAGAGGTGGCTATGTGAAAAATGTGTTATAATAAGTTTTTAATTTTAGTTTAGAGTAAATTCGATACATTAGAATAAATTATAATAATTTAATGATACATATTTATTTTATAAATTAGATGAAAAAAATGCTGATTTAATATTAATCAGCTGACTACGTAAGATCTGTTCATTTTTTATATATAATATATTATATCATTCGATAGTGAATTGAAAGAAGAATTAATTAATACAGAGGGAGTTCTACAAAAAAAAAACGAGTGTGGCAGTTGAAATGTAGTGGATTTTTTACACACCCTGTATATGCAAAAAATATACCGTAGTACAATGAACATATTTTTATATTCAGAATTTTATTGAACAAGTGAATCAATTGAGAAATAAAAAAAAATGTTTTCTTCAAACTGAATTAACTCAAAAACGGCTAAAATTTTTCATATCTTCCCAATGCAAAACATACTTATAATTACAAGGGTTATCCTTTTGTAATATCCGCAACAAATATAGGGTGTTTTTCATTTAAGAAAATGTATTTTTGTGACGCAACGATTTTATGGGCCACCATGTAATTTCAGAAATATTAAAAATTCATCAGATACTTAACAAAATTTTTTGCATTCAACTTAATTTCTAATTCTTACGGCTTTTGAGATAAGATAGTGGGCTATCTTACGCGGGCCACCCTGTACTTACCTACCTTGTACCTAGATATTAATAAACGTTAAGGAAGATATTAATTATTAATAACATGGCATTAAACATTTGATATACCTAGGTGAAATATCAGACACATGCTGAATTGGTTCTGTTCTTAAATGCATATTTTGAAAATAATGTCGGGGGCCCCCGTAATTCCCTGCAATGTTCGATTTATATTATATAGGTAGGCAGGTAGTATGTTCTCTTTTGCCCGACAGTGCGCTTAGCCCACGAATGACGGAGAGAGATGCATACCGTCGCGTCTTTTCCCAAGCCTGAATTCTCTCGTATACGAGGTTTGGTGACGTCACAATTGCAAATGGCCGACGTCTTTTGTAACTAGATAGACAATTTATTCGAATAAAATAGTGGTGTGCTGTGTGTGCTTGTGTGTGATTAATTTAAAAACAAAAATATGTATCCAGGATCTGGAGGCCGTAAGTGCATTACATAATTATTTTTTATTGTGTGCAATCCAGGTTCCCTTTAACAACAGATCTTTTGTGTTTTGTTTTCATAACGAAACGGGGCCTACTTGGATATGATATGAGTCTTTGTTTTGAGGTTTTCCACGTTTTCCATAGGAGTTTTCCCTTAAATTATCGTTCGTATTTGCTGAATATCGATACAGATGGTCTTTTTGTTCGTAAAATAATGCAAAATCGTGGCGTTTTAATAGCATGTAATAACTTAACCTAAACAGGCATTTAACAGAGTCGTTTACACAATAAGGTCAGCGAATTTTTATATTTGAAGGATTCATGTTCATGTTATCTAGGTATATACCTACGTACAATCTAATAATGTCTTTAACTAGCAAGTTACAATAGGTATTATGTATTATTATAATATAAGGACGTGACTTTTGCATAACATTTTGAAAAATTACACCTAGGTACACAACCATAAAACGCACGTAAAGTACTATCAAGATAGGTACTTACTTACTAGTATTTCATTTTCTTGTTCCCATATAGAGAGCAAGTAGGTATAGAGGTACCTACCTACGTACGTATAAAATTAGTAAAATTACGGTATCGATCATGAGAAATGTGGCATGATCCTATATTTTAACAGAAAAGTAAACATTTAAATATTACAAGATCTAGCGTTAAAATAAACGTTATCATATCGATATGTTGTATAATTTATTGATACACCTTAAAAAGTTAGATTATAAATAAGTACCTAGGACCTGATTCCAGCCAGATCCACCTACCGTATTTCGAAAATAGTGGACTTTTTTGTACGAAATGTTTTCCTTTCAGAAAATCATTATTTTGGCAAACAGGGACAAATGCAACTTTCCTAGTGCATAAGAGTCGTTGACCTTTTAGATCTGCTGGGGGCCAGACTGTCCTTATTGATTGAGTCTACAAGAAGCTATTTCTACGATGCCGTAGACATTAGACATTGTTAATATAATGTTGTAGGTGTAATATGGGTACCTACAATGTTATTAGTAGTTCTGATGACAATCTAAGAAATACCTAATATAAAAAAATACGTATTGTAGCTCTAAAACTTTATTTTAGGTATTTTATTATAATAAATAATGAGAAAATTGGTACATATTATGTACGTATGACAAAGTGGTAGGTCTATAAATACCGAGATAAATAATTTACCGGGTGTCGAAACAAGAATAATGGCAATGTTTGTATGACTTGTTGCAATGACTACTTGGCAACAGACAATAAAATACACATAATAATACAGGCTTGTATTTTTTTACAAATATTCACAGATGTTGACGCCGCTGTTAATGTATTCTGTGTCTGTATAAAATGTATACGAAGTTCACTGATCGGCAAAACTGCGAAGTTCAGCGCTGCTCATGGGTGTAGGTATCGAGAGTAGAAGGTTTTTATATGCATATTTTATACACTCCAGGAATCCAGGCATTCCAAAAAATATTTTTCTAATGAGACATCAGGGGCTTCCGCCACCCTTTCCGTTGGGAGATAGAGCAAAATATCAGTAACAAAAGTTTCGCGCAATGAAACCATATTTCCATATCCATATTTGCGCTATTTAACATATCTGAATAGGAAACATTTCGGAAAAAAATTCAACTATGTTTTGGTCTGTAGATTGCGTTCCCCAGCGGCCGATCTACAAACTTGAAAACTTTCCAGCTATTTCTCTTGGTAGATTTAAGTATCTAAAAAAAATCCTAAGACCTATACTTTCCCTAATATCGTACCTCGCCTACATTACTGGGGCACCTAATTTAAGCCAGAAATTTGAGAATTACATGTGGCAGTAGCGATTGTTCCTATTTATTAATCAGTCAGAGTGAATTTCGTATACATTTTATATGGACAATATACTAAATTTTACAGTATCCTAGATTTACATGTACCTTAGTATAAGCAAAGGAAACGCACGTACTTACCCAAAATGGTATTCTAGAGAAATTATGTCGAATATTAAAAAGAAAAATAAACATTATTTCTATTACAAAACACAAAATCTCATTATCACTTACAGCAATTTAGGACACTTTAAAACACTAATGAAACGTCAAATTGACGTTGCTTACGAAAAGTAACGCCATATTCAGGAGTCAATGTGTTTTTGACTTAAAAAATCTTTGGTCATTTATAAATTTTAAAAAACGGTAATCGAGCATTCCTGGGAAAATGGATGATAAAACATCCGATAGGCCACAAGATATTGAGGATAGCCTTGCGTGTTTTAGCTCCCTATTCGTAAATTCGACACAAGTAGATCGAACATAATCGCATACCTAGTAACAATTTTTATGCGTCTATTAAAATCGCAAGAATAACCATTAGATATATTCAAGAAGCTCTACTGGACCTGATTTAACCATCGTTTTTCGTAAGGGACTGCAAAAAAATCGAGTCGAAGATATACCACTGTTTATTATATCAATCTCATTAAAAACTGCAGTGTTTCCAAGTCGTTGGAAAATTGCAAAAACATGCCCAATATTTAAATCAGGTGATATGTCGAATGTGTGTAATTATAGACAAATATCCCTACTATGCAATTTTGCAAAAGCCTATGAGATTACCCTGTATAACCATATTCCGCAGTGAAAATGGAAATTTCACCATATCAGCATGGTTTCATTAAGAATAGGTTTACAGTTACAAATTCGCTTCTGGTTACTCTGTGGACAAGTAAATATGTTGTATACTGTTCAAAGGCTTTTGATCGGATAAACCACAACATTATTTTACAAAAATAGATATTTTTAGATTTAGTAAGTACTAGTTTATTAAATGTATGTATTTGAAAATTATCGGACAGCCGTCAATATGTTTATTACAATGGTTATAAGTCAATACTTCAATAGAGTATCTATCTTATTCGGGAGTACCTCAGGGTAGTAACTTGGGATCATTACTTTTTTGTTGTCTATAAAAATTATATAAGGGAAAATCTTACATGCTCTAAGCTATTATTTACCTAAAAATCTTTAATACTATATAATATATTCGGTTACAAGATTGCACATCATTACAAAAAGACATTCGTTTGGATCTTAATATAAGTAAATGTAAGGCAATGTCACGGCAAAATAATGTAAAATGTATTTATTCTATAAACTTACAAAATCTGGAATGTGAAACTGCAATTAAAGACTTAGCTATTTATATTGGTTGAATATTTATATTGAAGTACGTTTTGAAACTCACATTACACAATGATAATTGTTTTTATATAAACTATTACATAACGACATTGATTGTTCAGGTATACATTTCCATATTGATTTCATACGTACATACGTACATTTAACTCAAAAAGAAATTTTATATTTTATTTAAAATTTTGTTGTTGTTTTTGTTTTTGGAAAAAAGAATATATGAAAGACCCCCCCCCCCAATGTTTTTTCTGAAAATTTACCTGTATAACTTTTTAACTATGTAGTTGATAATGAAATGCGGTTTTCGCCGGTCTTTTAATTTTGAGGTTTTTTTTTGCGTTTTGAGTAAATTTTTCCCGAATATTCGTCGATTTTGCTATTTTCAAGTTTGACCAGAAATGGCAGCATATTTTGGGGATAGGACAACTTTGTTATTTCAAATGGATCACCCTGTAATATTTTTGTACAGTTGGAAAGCCACCCCATTGTTTCCCTTGCACAAAATTCCATATCTGCCATAGAAATTATACAGTGTGATGGTTTTATAAGCTTTCAAAGTGTACTGCGTTTTACCGAAGTCCTAGGGAAAAATAATGAATCGTAAAGTAGACTATGGAAATAAAAGAACATGATTTGTAAGGGTCGAATTAATTTATTACAACTAGAACTAGAAAACTAGAAGTTTAGTATATTATTTGAATCAATATTTTATATTAAACTGTTCACATTATCACTAACTGTTGGCTAAATTCCCTTAAAACCAGCGATCGAAAAACGTGGCCGATCGAAAAACTGGAGCTACTACAATTATTGTTAATAAACTAATTTGACGATTTATTTCCATAATCTACTTTGTGGATAATTATTTTTTTCGTAAGGTTTCGCCCGAACGAACGAAGCGAGGACTTCGTTCGTACCACAAATTAATAAAGCCGAAAAGAGACACTTTTCAAAACTGAAATTATAAATGTCAATCTACTTATGATCTGTAAAAAATTACTATAGCAAACATTCCAAAATGTTAAATACATATAAAACTGCTCGTCAATAGATTCGGCTAATGCAAAATTATTGTATATTTTTATACTATTGTAACTTAAAAAATAGCAGACGAATTTTCAAAACTTTTTTCAATTTACAAATTTTCAGAACCATTGATTGACATTTGCCATTGTTTCAGAAAGTAGCCCTTAAGACTACTCTAGATAAATTTTGAATTTTAAAACATCCAAATCAGTTTGAAAACTTGGAAACTGATTTGGGTAATAGGCAAGGTATATTTTTTATGAAAATGAAAAAAAGTAATGCCCTGTATAAAGGGTGGACCAAATGAATGCGTCTAAATCCCGAAAATGCTATAATCAAGAAGAGAAAAAGGACATTTTCGAATTCCGCATAATAAAAATTACGCAATATTTAAAAAAAACGCTCGAATACGGGTCTCCTCAAATACCCCATTGGACGTAATAATCCCACAGAAGTAACTATTTTTACTGACATTTTTTTATAAAGGTAATCTTTTACAAAATTGCAACCATATTGATAACTGCAAAGTGATTTTTTCTGCCAAAACCTCTGAATATTTATTTGGTAATTTATTACTCTTCGAAAATGTTACTTTCAGGCATAGATAGGGACCCACTAGCATTTTAGAAACCGAGAAGAGAACTGAAGTTGGCAAATCTAGCCGACATTTGCCTAGACAGAAACTGCCTACTATGTAATAAAATACATTAACTTTGAATAAGTCATTCATCTGGAAATCTGTTGTCATTTCCCATTTTTATTCGCAAGGGCTATGACCTCTTCATTCATAGCATCGTGTTGATCAACCTGGCTTAATTTATCTCTTGTTTGAGAAAGAACATTTGCTGCATTTTTATATACATTTTATTTTTGAAAGAACGGGGGTCCGGGCGCCCCTGTAGGCTTTGGGCCCTTATGCACCGTACATCTGTGCTATGTATAGCGTACACCCTGTATAATTGATTTTTACCAAATCCCTGCAGAAATATTCGGAAGGTTCCTGCGAATCCAGTGATGTCATAAAAATCCAATTTTTTCCAAGATTAAGTTTTGACAATTCACCAAAGTACGAAAAAGTGCCAATTTCTATAAATCGTTCTTGAACACGTTTATACAAAAATAAAAATTGAAAATCGCCATTACAACCCTAAAATTTAAAATTTAAAAAATTTTAAGGGCTGAAATTTGATGAGGTATTTAAAAATCGTAATGGAAAGATCCGAAAATTTTCGTGTGAAAATGGGATAAATTTCAACGAATTTTGCACAAGGATTTCACCATCCTGTACAATACCCATGGAATGAATATTTTGAAGATTAACACATACCTGGTCATAGAGAAAAGATTAGGTTTTCATATGCTGAAAACCGATTGAAAATTTGTCTATTTTTAAAGTTACAAGTTACAATAGTATAAAAATGGAGAATAATTTTGCATTAGCCGAACCTATTATTGACGAGTAGTTTATTTGAATGGTAACGCTAAATTAAGTTCTTAGAATATAATTAACCCTTATTCCTTAATTATTATTGCCGTAGCTACCTGGTAACACCTAAGCTCTAGCCTCACGTCAACTGTATTTGGAATCTATTATTGAAATCAATGATATATATGTGTCTCGATACCTCGATCGATACAGACATAGAAAGTCTATATAATTTTGTGTTACTGTATTTTTTTTCTAAAAGCTGCTAGTATGGAGAATGTGTAAAAAAAACTGCATCCATACAGATAGTTATAGACCGGTTTAAGATTTTCATGTTTGGATTCTGTGAAACAGTTGTACACCTTTTGTTTGGACCTCACATCTGCTATTACATATGGAAAGAGTGCAAGGAAACTATATTGGTCAGTATGTTAAATATTTGGCAGTACATATTTTCTTTATGTATTTTATTAGTTATTCTTCATTCGTATTTATCATTCAATATTTTCTTAGTTTATTTCACTTTTAAGGGAAATTTTCACGCGTTTTATTTAGCAGTTCTTGTCATTATATTGCAAAACAACATTTTTCACAAGTTTTGATTTTCATCTCAGAAATATTTGAATTAGTCGAACCCCGAACGTTTCACTTTTCTCGATATTTTAAGACCCAAACCTTTTGCATGCCTTTTTAAGAACATTCAATCATATATTTGTATATGTCTGTTACGATTTTTGATTTTTATCGGAATAACTCTTAAAAATTACAGAGCGTCTGGAGCTTCTTTTATCACGATATAAACACAAAAAAAAATCCTTATTAAAATATTACATTGGCCGAATAGTAAAATGATACACCTAAAAATTTAATTAATTGCTGTCCGAATTAAAATAATTTTTGCTTTTTTAATAACGATCAAACCACAAGATGGATCAATTATTTCGTTAAAAAGAGAACTTTTTAACGAAATAATTTTGCCAATCAGTGATTCTATAAGAAAAACTGAGACGAAAAAATCGCAAGACCGGTGGTCGAGCGATTTTGTCAAATGTCAGTTTTTCGAGCAAAATTACTGATTGGTAAAAGTTTGAGTTAATAAGATTTTTATTCATAACAGAAGAGCTCGAGTGTTTGGAAAGATAAATAAAAGACAGAATATGTGAACGAACACCAAGAATAATTATTATCTTTATTTATGCAATAATTGTTAGAAGGAACAGTTATTAAAAACGCAGTTGTTATAAATTGTTTGGTTGGTGTACTGAATTTTAGCTGCAGAATTTTTGGTCCAAGTAGATATCGTATTAATTCCCAGTCGAACATGTTTATACCAACCTTTAGAATTTGTGTTTTTCCAAAAAGGATTTGGCGTTAAAAAAAGTCGTTTGGATGATACGTTAATTTTTGGTATTCATTGTGTGTCATTTTACACCTGCATATTATAATGACCGCAGTTTTGCCAATGATGTACTGTGGGTTGTAATACTTCAGGACGTCACGTGGTTTACGATCATTAATGAAGACCCGGTACAAACTCAATATATATAGACTCAATATAATCAGACTTTCATTTTTGTGACTTTCATTTTCGTTTAACCCTACAGTTCAAGATTGAATAACATAAAAAGTAATAGAAATGTCGATACATAATACAGAACCTTTTTTGTAAAGAATTTTGTGACAAACCTTTTCCTATACTTATGATAAGCATTTAAAAAATATTGTAAAAAAACTGCGGGTGAGATAGTGATGAAGCTTAGGGGTGGGAACATTTTTGATATGTATTCTTACACAGATAAGCTAACTATTATAGACATTTCAGCTTATTATAATTTTTTTCTTCTATTACACATAAATTTGCCTAATTTCCTAATTCTCAGTTTAGAATATACAGTTTTATAACAAGTATATAGTAGTTATAGTAACAAGTAATTAAAAGTGTTCAGTAGTAATTTATCATTGTAAACAGTTGCGACATTTGTGTTTAGAAGTTAATAAAGTGTATTTGGATTCTGGACAGTACTCACTTTTTTTACGAACTCGGTGGCGTAGCAGTATAATTCAAAATTGCAATAATATATTGGGTTTTTCTTTTAAAATAAGCAAGGTGATGGCGCCTTCCGGTAAAACCGGAATGGCCACATGAACGGCATAGGTATTTTATACACGGACGTGCTCAAAAATCCCGTTTCACAAATTTTCAAAATTCAAATCCAAGTAGTCTCTGAAATATTCTCATGGGTAGTCACCGTGAGATACCCCCTATATAAGGCATAAATTAATGTTACGAATAAAAAATAAAAGTATATTTATAGAAAAACCAATGTAAAATATTACGAGACGAATGTGACAATAACTATCACCAACAGGCACAAGTTCCAACACGTGGGGTGTGAAAATCCCAGACGAATTTAGACGCTTACTACTGGAAAACTATGCAGATACAATTGCAAACTGACATATAGTTATAGTGGCATTATCTAGAACATGATTGAAAGTTAGTCTAGGAATCTAAAAACAATTGGCACTTTTTGAAAAGTTATAGCTGTTGGAAGTGTACTTAAGGTTTATTACACCCCACGTGTCGTATACCACAATTATAGAAACTGGTTTGTTCGTATTTAGTAGATCAATGGAAATTTTTGGTAAATATGTTTTCTTCTTCCTCAGAATCATGGCAGACCAGCCCACCTAGACAGTCTGCTAGTCCAACCTCACAAACTACATTTCCAGATCCATTAACAGGTAATTTTTCATGTGATATTTCTATTATGTAGGTACTTTTACTTTTTTAATTAATTAATAAGGAATTAATATTACTAGTTAATAATATTACTGTTTACTGCAACTTTGTCTAAATTATCATATATAATAATATAGCAAGTGCTCTGAGTTTTGTCTACAATATTTGTCATTCTAAATACGAGTTGCTGCTGTGACGAAAATAATTACGTGCGCCAAGCGGGATTTTCCAAAAACAGCAACAACGAGTAATGAATGAATGACAAATAATGAAGCAAAACTGGGAACACGAGTTCTATTCGAAGGACAATTCAATGAAACAAGAATGTTAATTTTGAAAGAAAATCAAATAGTATATAATTAAATGTCAAGTGTGCCGATAATTTATTGGACGTTTATCTGACATAATATAATTTCCTGTAGTGCGCCTCATGTAATTTCCAAAATGAACCGGTTTGGTAACAACGATTTAAGTACCTACAATTTGCGAAGAAGTAGCAAATTCAACTTCAAGTAATACAAAAAGATGCCATAAGTCAAATTGGGACCAGTTTGATTGTTCTTGTTGAAATAAAATTCATAGTTTTTTTGACATAAATATTGTCGCTGTAATACTCTGTTGCCTCTCTCTCTCTCATTGGACGTAAGTATTGGCAGTGTAATATGCTATTGCATAGGCTGAATTACATTGGTGAAACGATAAGTTGAATTGTCTATGGAATAATCCGATTAAAGACAGACTAACATTACATTATGCAGACAAAACGTGCAAAGTTGCGCTGAAGTTATGTGAAATATTTTTTTTTCCAGCGGGTGCATCAGGGACCCCCCTGGGGCCGGCTAGTACTGCAGTTGCGATACCTGGCGCAGCTGGTACCGTCGCAGCAGTATCTCCCCCAGTAGAGCCACCGGTCTTTCAATGTCCTCGAAGACCCAATCTGGGCAGGGAGGGTCGGCCCATAGGACTAAAGGCAAATCACTTCCAAATCTCAATGCCTCGGGGTTTCGTACATCACTACGATGTCAATATCCAACCTGATAAATGTCCAAGAAAAGTAAGTATCGTCTATTATTTTGAGATGTCGTGACATCCAATTGTTACGATGTCCAGCTGTGGCATCCAATCGACACCAGATCCAACTTTATGTTACATTCCTAATGTTGCCTATATTTTAATTCACCGCAATCATTAGGAGTTTGACACGCGATTAACTTTTCAAGATATGACATAAGTTCAGCCCAGGAGGGCCAGTTGGTTTTCCATGAATATTTTTAGATAGTTACGTTACAGAATTGTGTTACGGGGCAACGACTGGTAATATAGATATTTTAGATATATAGATAATATAGATATGTGTACATGGCATAAGGTCATATTTTTATTAACGTCGTATCTATTAAGGGCATTTTAGTACAGGACCATTTAATGGTAGTTTAAGTACAACGTTTTTTTAAATTTAATCACATACTTAGAAATACGTGTACATTGCATAAGATCTTCCAAAATGGGATAAAATACTAGACATATTATATTTTGTGAATAAATGTCGTATTATATTATTATTTAAAAGTGATTTGAGGGGGAGAGTTGACTGATGTCCGCCCCGTTATTCTCTGAAGTGCAGTACATGGCAGCATTCGGGTGGAACATGCACGCAGCGGAAGAGTGGATGTCGTGTGACAAGTTAGTTAACTTGTCAACTCGTTAACTTGTTAACTCATAGGGATTGCGGTGAATTGAAATATAGGTGTTCAGCAACGTTCGGTGTGTAACATATAAAGTTCAGATCCAACTTTATATATTGTGTATGCGTCAATTGGATGTCATAGCGGGTGGGTTATAGGAACTTTAAAATATCCTGTAGATTTATTTGCCTCTTGTGATAAGCTCAAATATCTTTGACGTTTTAAGCGCAATTCATATTAAATTTTGTTTTTTGATTCACTTCTTTATCATATTTTGTTTAGAAAATATATGTTTGTAGGTGAGAAAGGTACAATTAAAAACATTTTATTGGCATTAGAATACATTTTACAATTATCACCACAAAATCGAAGTTACATAAAACAAAGGTTGAACTTTTTGTACAGAGAAAAATATTAGTAGCATATGTTACCTCCTCATGCCCTGATTAAAGAGTCCTGGCATGTTTCTGTTTCAATCTGAAATGGTGATCTGTGGAATATTATTCCACTCCGCCATAAGCGCTTCCGATAAAGTATCCAAAGTGTTGGGCACCCTATTATGAGATCTAATTCTTATGTTTTCTATTGGATTCATATCGGGACTTTTTGCTGGCTAAATCATTTGTTCTATGCCAACTTGAGCGAGCATTATAATGCATCAGTATTTTACATAAACTAATTAAAAAAGTTATTGTCGGTACTTGATTGAAATACTTGGTGTTGACCGTGTCGACGTTATAATAAAGTTAATCATCGATGAAAACGACAAATGTCGGTTGTTAACCGATAACAGGAAATAATAAATTCGATGTGCAAATATCGTACCCTAAAAAACTGTTGAGAACTGCTCTGTATTATAGCACATTATAATTTGATCCATACTATTGTAATGACGTACAGGCCAAGATAAGTGAAAAAGAGTATACCAAATTCCTTGCTTGTACAACTTTTCCAAGGTTCATATATTGGTAGGCTTATTTTTATTGCACTATTATTATTAGATTTATAGTCATTGTGGAAAATATTCAGATAATTTGCATTCAGTAGATTTTCATTATATTTAAAATAAATATGTTTTGGGTATAACAGCTTATAATATGTTATATGTAAAATAAATGTATTAGTCAAAGGCCTTATTTCAGCTTTTTTGGTGGCATGTATATTAAAACGACAATGAGGATAAATATTTGTGGTAAAATACGACTAACCTTGGATATCTTATTATAATACTTCCTGTTTCTCATACCAAAATATTGCATCCAAATATTGTTTACTTTTGGGCAATCAAAATCGGTATGATATCGAGATGTATGATAAAGTAAGTAGTCAGCACAAAAAGTTTTTTACCGACAGGAATTATGTGCTGTCATGCATCTATTATATTCATATCAATACAGTAGAGATAATAAATAAGCTCGTTTTCTGAAATCCCTCAATGTGAGCAATTAATTAAAATGTGTCATGTAAAGTGCAAATGTTTTATTTTTTACGCCTTCGTTTGTATTGATAATTATTAAGAATGTTATATACACATTTGTAGGTTAGGTGTGGAAGATCTGGACTAAAAGAAGACATTTTACCACACCCAGTTCCTCCCAAGTTTCTTTTGTTTTTTAAGTAAATGCGTTTCATAATGGTAAATAAACATAGTATATTAATCAAGTAATTAAATTAGGAGTATATACATATACTTATTTCATTTCCAGGAGGAGAATGCTTAATTAGATTACAAATTTGTTATATTGTATTTTTTTATAGGTAAACAGAGAGATCATCGAAACCATGGTGAAGGCATACGGAAAAATTTTTGGCAGTCTAAAACCGGTATTCGATGGTAGGAATAATCTTTATACAAGAGATCCATTGCCCATCGGAAACGCACGTGAAGAACTGGAAGTCACACTGCCGGGTGAGGGGAAAGACAGATTGTTCCGTGTTAGTATAAAATGGGTGGCGCAGGTCTCTCTGTACGGCCTCGAAGAGGCACTGGAGGGTAGAACACGGCAGATACCTTATGAAGCAATACTTGCCCTAGATGTCGTCATGAGGCATCTGCCTTCCATGAGTTACACACCAGTCGGAAGAAGTTTTTTCAGCAGTCCTGAAGGGTACTACCACCCCCTTGGTGAGTAGTTGTAGGTTGCTTATTAATTTTTAGGCATGCTATTGAAATCAAAATGTTGTTAATTCAAATTTAAATATCAGTAACTGAAAACGGAATGTCATTACATTTTCTACTAATGTGTAATTAAGAAGATATTTGCCAAGGGTAAAAATCAGCGAATATGTGGCATATGGCATAACCGCAAATTTCGACCATAGGTAGACACTATCGCATGTCACATAGTGTGGATTTTGAGGTTATAGCGCAACAAATGCACTGTAAATTTCTGCAAAAATCCCTTTCACTGTTAAAAATCAAGAAGGAATTTCAATCAGGTTTAACTTCGAAATTCTGAATTCAGTGCTTACGGGAAAAATACAACACAAATGAACACAAAAGTGGCGAATAATTTGTTTATGGCTGAATTTCCCAAAACGATCGAAACAGGAAGTTTGCAATTGATAAATAATTAACTAAAAATATTTTAACAAATATATATTTTACTTGAAGTTTAACATGTGATACAACTTAAATTATAAAAATTTGAACTAAATGTCAATTCTTTGGTTTTAAAATAAACAAGTTCATCCAAATATTACCTATAAAATGTCAATTGGGTGACATTTTTGTAAATAGACTATATGCAAAATCGTTCTTCCTAAACACAGAAATAATTATAAAATTAGAAGCATATTTAATGTAGCTAATAAAAAATTAAAAGAAATTTCGCGGAATTATTTTGATATTAGTAATAAATATAAATTTTAATAAAATCCGTTAAAAATCATATTTTCACGACAAATAGTTACTGTAGTTTCACGCATAAGCTTAATAATACGATATCTCTAACATTTTTATATAAAGGTAACAAATTGCTAGGCGTCTCTATCAAACACGATCAGAAAATCTGGGCAGATTTTGTTTTACGTTATTTTATAATACGTCACCCTGATGTCATAAGTGTCACCCAAATGACATTATGTCATCCAGTTGATTATTGTCAATCGAGAGACACTGTTGATATATGATTTAAGGATCAGTTGAAACATGTTGCAAAATGTTTTTGCAAGAAATTCACTAGGCCTTTGTTATATGTTTAAAAAACGTCTATGAAAATATTATAAACAAAACAAATAATATGAAAACGGAAAAAGTGTCACCCAATTGACAAAATACAAATTATTAAAAAACGGCTGCATTTCCTAATTTTTCTATTGTCTCATAGTCATCGATTGTAAAGAATTTGCTTTGGTTTGAGCTTGTGCCAGCGACAGGAGTAGGGTATTTAATCTTGCAGAGAATGTCTGAGGATTTTAAAACTTGCATGTCAGTCCTACGTGGCCAAAAGAAAAGATTGGAATCTTTCCGTGCTAGAAAATTAACTGTGATGTTCTGCTTGTTGACTTGTTTGACGACACCTAAAAAAAAACCAAACCTGAAATATTCTTGACATTCGTCTTATATCAGTGTCAACTTGATTAACTATAGCACAACATTACCTACTACCATTTTCTCAACATACCTGGGTACCAATTGTCTTCGTACATAACAGCCACCCAATCTTCTGTTTTTATATCGATAAAATCCTCAGAACTTTCACCATCTGGAAGATTTGAATCATGACTTTTAATTTCACTCATTGTTGAAGAATGTTGGCCAGACACTTCATCATTTGTCAGTTCTAGCTCCAACCCAGCATAGCTTTCACCTTCGTTTTCTGTTCTGTGATCATCATGCTCTAGGATATTTTCATCATCATCTAATTATTATAAGTTAAAGAAATACTGTTGAATTTTAAGATAGTACATGACAGCAATATTTGAGTATATTGTGGCAAGTGCCAATCATTTAACTTAACAATTTGCTAGAAAACAGTTACGAAAAAAGGGTACTTCTTCCCAATTTTTCCCCAGTTTCTTCTTGATTTACCGTTACTAATTTCAAGTCACCATCGATTTCATCTTCGTCGCCTGTTAAGGAAACGTTTTGGTCTAAAATACTTTCAACAACATCTGATTATTAAAGTTAAGAAATATTTAACCACAAAAGTTTAAGGCCGTACCAGTAACAACATTACAATATAGTAACAGAAGAAACATGCATTAAATATGTTTATTGAAAAAGGATACCTTTGGGACAAGCACGAAATCAACGAAGGTTTTATTTGCTGGAAAATGTTGACAAATAGAATCAAATGGACATTCAAAGCAGCTCAAATTTCTCAGAAAAATTGTCACAAAAAAAGTCACTTGATGAACATTCATAATATTTGGTACAGACGGATTTTTTTTGGGTAATTCTTTTTTCAACTCATCAATTTTGTGGTCCTCAATTAAAACCACTTTGGTTTTGCTATCTTTAATATCATTAAAAACGGTAACAAATTCTTTAGCTGAGGTAATGTCATTTCCCTGTCTAACAAATCGATCTGCATTTCTTTTAAGAGATCCTCCTACACCGTCCATGGCACCTTTCCCATGACCACTTTCGCTAAAGTTCCACGAGATAAATTTAATTGTTGGAAAATATTTATTCATTTGCTGCAGTAGGAGGTACAAATTAAAGCGATTGCGATATTGAGAGGTGGGTCCGTCTGAGAAAAAATGTACGGTGTCTAGTCCAGAATCATCATTAATAATCATTTTTAAGATCGGATTTAAATGTGCCCAGATGGCATGAGCACCATGTTCGAGATTATCTGATACTGTACTAAATGACAAATGGAAAATGTTATTTTCTTTTAAATAATAAGCTACACCAGTATGAAGTGATATCTGACGTTTAGATGCGCCAAAATGCATGGATTGAATTTCTTCATAACTTTTAGCAACATAGTTCTCGGAAAAATCTATTTGCAGGAAAAGCTCATTGGATGTCAAATTCAGTCTTTTTTCCTGCATTGTATTCATCTGGTGATTCGCATAAAACACGTGCTTTTTGAATGTTGGTAATTCATCATTAAATACTTTAATTAATTGTGACCGAGAGGACTTGACAGTTATTTTTTTAGTTATTTTAATTTTTTCGGCGTTCCTCTAATAATTTTATCTTCGGTTTGTGTAACCCATTTGTTACATTCAATTTCTTCTTGATCATCTTCAACAGAAACAGACACATCAATATTTTTTTCTGAACATTTGTCACATATATTTAGTGCGCACTGAACATTGTTTATGTCACAGCACAATTCATCTAGCAAGTCTTCTGGATCCCCAAATTTGGATATGCCAAGATTTTTTAATTTTGCCCCCAATAGTTCCATGTTTGAGTGCTTTACACATAAACATGTATTTCTATCTTGGGCCATTGGTGGTACAACCCAGAAAGGTTTGTACCTCCAGAAACTAGAGTATGATATATTTATCGCTTTTTCTTGAACAATGTTTCTATGTATATCTTTTATATCATTTAGCAACAGTCTTTTTTGTTTTTTCTGCTCGTTTTTTCTTACTACATCTTTTTTTCCCGGACACATTCGCGATACTTTATCGTTTTCGAAATATGCTATTATTTCTTTCTGTACTGATTCGGTCATAATGGTGGTTTTCTTCTTCCGTTCATATTTAAAAAGTTCTTTCTCCTCACAAAATTTTTTATTCTGTTTTTGGGAAATTATGTCATCTGCCATATGCTGAACTTTGTTTTTCTTAAATAAATGTCCACTAACACATTTATTAAACACCTGCTGTTCTTTAGAACCCACCGGAAACTCAGCAGCATTTGTTTTAAGCTGTGATTTTAACACTTCTCCAAAAATAAGTTCCTTCTTAATGTTACTAGGGATATTGCAGTCCCGGGTCATTGTTGCAACTTTGGTGTTTGGGGAAGGTGAACCAACAATTTTAGTTTTTTTACGACGTTGCTGCGCTTTGCGCAAGGTGTTCAATTTTCTCTTAAGCTCCAAAATTTTTTAGTCTTTTTTCTCTAACTCTTTTCTCATTAAAACACGATTCCTAGCACGTATTTTATTCCCTCTCTCTTTCTGAGATGATGGGGTACCTTGCCTTAACGTTTGGTCTTCCGTATCTGAGTCTGGGGGAGTATTGGCTAAGATGCGTTTAGTTAGTTTTTTTTTGTCACGAGACTTGGCAGTTGCTTTTCTCCAATACTTTCTTCGCTCTCTCTGTTGTCTTGGTGTTAAATCTGCAATTAGTTTAATTTCTTTTGCTTCTTTCTTCTTTCGATATGCTTCTCTTTTTTTCCTCTTTCTCTCTTCTTTTTGCTCTTCGGTCATATTTGACAAATACTTCCTGTTTCTTTCATTTGCTTTTTTTCTGTGTGCTTTATATGCCGTTGTTTTATATAACCCTGTTTTTTTTACGTTTTTGTTTATTACTTATTACTTTTACATTACTTAGGTTATTTAAGTTATTACTTTTGGTTCCATTATCACAGTCATTGTTTTCATTTGTACTAAGTTTTCGTTTGGTTATAATGTTATCGTCCAAGTCTTCATCACATATTAATGCATTGTTGTCTTTAATAAATTCGTTACCATTCATTTGCATTTTGTCAGTCTGTAAGCGTTCAGATTCAGATTCTTTAGATAGCTGTTGTTTTACAATTTCTTCTTTTTTTAAACGTTTTAATTTGAGTTTTTCCTCTTTTTCATTTCTTTTATTAAAAATATTTCTTTCATATGCTTTTTGTCTATCAATTTTTAATTTCTCGATTAACGTCTTTATTTTTGTGCTTTCCTCCATTTTGCACGATTATTATTCTATAAAACAAGGGACAATGTATAAAACGTCTTACACTTCATAAACTGTAATTAAACTAGATAACTGCTTTAAATAACATACTTGTTAACCTCAAAATTTAAATATTTAGTCAATAGGATGACATTAGGTCAATGGGACGACATGGTGTCAAAAGGGCGACGTCACTCCATTGACCGTCGTCCAATTGACAAAATACGTTATAAACTGCTGGTATCTGCGCGCATTCTAATGTTTCGATCTAATTTTAAGGTTAGGTTCGAGAATACCGTATGCGGATCTTAACAAATAATTCCAATTAAGCAGCTATTAGAGAGGATAATGATTTCAACTGGTCAACCCACTGACTATTTCAGGTTGATATTATTATGAAACAAATTTTAATACTCTACAGCACTTTTATGGTAAAATAACTTCAAAACTTACCTGCAAAATCACACCGGTATGGTCCACACACACTTGCTAACATGCAAATACTAGGGATCGTGTTAACGGTTGCCTACTACGAAGCAGGGGAATGATGCATCACCCCATTGACTGTTTATTTAGTGACATGTTTCCATATGCTCGGAAAGAATTAAAAATGTAAATATTTAAAGGCATTTTATGTTTATTAATTTACAGAGTGTTTATTCACATTAGAAAAAAAATCAAGGCTTCAATAGATATTAACAGTATGAAAAAAACACACGAAAAAGATTAGTTCTCTGTGCGGCGACGCGTCACCCCATTGACAAATTTGAACTTTGGGCCATAAAATAATTTCTATAACAGCTGTAAAGTTATTAAAAGTAATTATATTTAATAATATGCATTATATTTAACCATTTACAGGTTTGCAATATTAGTATTTTTTACTTTGCTAGTTGCTATCCTTTGATGACAGCTTTTCTCCTGTTTTGGGAAATTCACCCTTATACTCTTGAAACACTAGAATTGAGTACGTAAGTTCAGATTTCGATATTTTTATCAACACATGGGTTATTCCGAGGGGTAAACCGGCGGCAAAAATTGTGTATACCTACTTCCACTTTTAAAAAAACTTCCACCTACTTCCACCAAACATCGACGATCTTCCACCTACTTCCACCAAATATCGACGATCTTCCACCTACTTCCACCAAACTTCGACCTACTTCCACCAAATTTCCCTCAACTTTCTTTCGAGCTTTCATTTGAACTACTCTCGGAACTACCTAATAATAATAATTTTTTAATTATTATTATTAAGTAATCATTATTATATAGGACTAAATAAGGGGAGTCCATAACTTGCCTTATTTAGCCTAGTTTCGTGCTCGGCTCTAAACGTTTATTTTAAAAACGAATAAACTTAGTGACCCAAAACAAAAAACATTTGAAAACCAGCTGTTGTTTCCTAGGGCAGTTGTGTAATAGTTTTTCGAACTTAATTTGTAATTATTGGGAATTAATTAGTAAAATATGCAATAGAATCGTATGTTTACAATTTTTTTTGATGTTTAAATCTACACTCCACAATCAT
This sequence comes from Tetropium fuscum, assembly GCA_964058915.1. Classification (NCBI taxonomy): domain Eukaryota; kingdom Metazoa; phylum Arthropoda; class Insecta; order Coleoptera; family Cerambycidae; genus Tetropium; species Tetropium fuscum. The sequence continues at coordinate 733,314 of CAXKVY010000923.1, read as the reverse complement.
TGCATTACATATTTTTTGTTACCTAAAGAAAATTTAAATCAAACAATCCATGACCCATAGCTCTACCGAGTATTGACTGCTGTGCCTACCTTCAAATCAAATACTTGTATACAGAAGTATAAAGTCACAAATACATGAATATTTTTAATATTTTTTTCTTAACCCTCGTTTGGTTAAGAAACTCCTTAATATACTATTTAATTAATGTGAAATTCAGACTAGTGAAAATAGTCCATTATATTTTTTTGTTTAGGTGGTGGGAGAGAAGTTTGGTTTGGTTTCCATCAGTCTGTTCGACCTAGTCAGTGGAAAATGATGCTCAACATCGATGGTAAGTAAATATAGATTTATTATAATGTGTTGATATGATTTGTTGATAAGATCATTACATTCATCATATTTTAAAAATTACACAGAAACACTAAAATATATGTAAGTACCTTTTAAGTAAACTATACCTATAAGTAAGACTTTGACATAAATTTATATAAAACAAACATTAATATACATCAAACAAACAATTTAAAATCATGTAATCTCAACACCACTAGTTCAATGAAATGCACTGCAAAAAGTCCTTGAAAGTTTCATTTGATTCTTTTTTGAGTTGCGTCTAGTGGTTCTCGTATAATTCCAGAAGCTTTATGTAAAATATGCAAATCATTTTCGAATATTTCTTGATGTTGATTATGTTCAAAAGTGTTGTCATCAGTGGTTGGAGAGTCGTCATCAGTGGTTGGAGAGTCATCATCACAAGTTTCAAGACTGCGACTGAAGATTGAGAGAATCAAAAACTTCAAAATAAAAAATTTCTGTCAAAGCGTAAAATGTCATTAGGATCATAATTTCTGATCTGATATTTTTCGAAATATTAACAATTAAGACAAATTATTTTTGGAAAATCACAAATTTGACAGTTGCCAGATGTTATCTGTCAACTTTGAATTGGTATTTAAGTTATTTTGGAACCAGAAGTGTTTGTCACCAAAGTCTTTTATCAAACTCTCATATTAAAAAAAAAATACCACATGGTTCCAACTTTATGTCTGCCATAAAGTATAGTTTCTCCAATTCTATGTTTATTAGTTTAGTTAAAGGAATTATTAAATAATTTTTGTGCTTTTATTAAAGGTACATTTATGTCATATACGTCTTTACAAGACTTATTTTTCAAACTATTGATTGCGCTCCAAACTTCTATATAGCCTACTTCTCTGAAGTCAAAATGTAAGGGTTTATCAATGTTTGAGCTGGCCATGTAGGCCTCAGAACTCGAGGTACAATCTGGCATAAAATTTAATAGATTTTCAGCTATTTTTGTAAAGAAAAGATTAATGTCATTTGGGCTTTGTCCCATCTCTTGATCCATTAATCTGTGTCTTCCCCTAAAAGAGTTTATAACTTCCCATGATGATTTTGCTACATTTGTTGATGTTGCAATATAGTTTGAAAAGGCCGTTTTCTTGTTTGCTTCAGTTCAAACTTGTAGCTATGTGTAAATGTTTTAATATATTCTGATTTATCCGTGGTGGGTTTGGTTTCATATCCCGCTGTCAAGAATTTTACTGTTTCACGCATTTGTCTTAAACTGTCATTGAACCATTCAATGTTTTTATCCTTTACTGCATGTCTCTTTGAAACAGTAGGAAACGCTACGCTCTTCGTATCCCTTAATATCCGCATAAACGTGTTGTTTAGTCTCTACCGAATCGGAGTCTATGAAACTCCAGTTTTGCTTCTCCAAAACATTAAATATTTTATAGGTTCCTCGCTTGCTAATTGGACGCTGAATATGATATTCTGGCTTGTGATTGTTGAAAAAATTACAGTTATATTAACCGCAAAATGGTTTAAAATGGAGTAGAATCATACACATTTGTGATAAAATTTAAAATATTTGTAAAAATTACGAAAATGTCAATACAATTAAATTTGTCGTTTTTTGAAAGATTTGTTGTTTTAAGTCAACTGTGATCTAAGAATTCTTTTTTACGATTTGTACTTGTATTAAAATGTATGTTGAATGCTTATCCATTGTGCATTACGATAGCGTTTAATTCACCACAACTTTATAAAGGAGACAGGAAATCTAATTCAATTAAAAACTGAACACTAAGCATTTAAACTGCATGTTGGCCATGGAAAGAATAATCAAATTGTTTTAAATAGGGTAGGAATAAGTTACATACAGCCCACTTTCTGAAGGAATTTCGAGCAAAAATAATAATAAATTTTCAAATTAACGTCTCCTTTTATAATTACATATTTATATTCACTTACACTATCCAAAATACCTGCAAATATAGATAGAAAGATCTTGCAGTCCTCATCAAGAGACCTACATATTGTTACTATTATGCAATTTAACTTGCTGATATCAACAGCTGATACTTATTGCAATTCAGTAGACATATTCACAATATTATCTACACTTTTATATAAAATGTTAGGTTTCCTCAATATCACAGTTCCACCATGTATTTTTCTTTTTCAAAATTCGACACAATTTTATAGTCTTTTATATGTAACATATTGATTTCATCCTATTTTAAAAAGTGTTCACTAAAACATAAAAAAAATCATAATCTGGTATCTGCCGATCTGAAAGGAAGCCCTTGATTTCTTCAACGTTATTTCTAATAGAGCAAGTATTCAAGATATTTAGTATTGATGACGTACAATTTTTTTCTCAAAAAACCATTACTGTTTTTTATATTTTTTTTGGTCATTATTATTACAACTGTGGGATTACTGTGCCTTTGTTTCACTAATTTTTTTTTTAAAAAGCACCTAGAAGAAAGTTTTTATATAATTAACTGTTATACAGTGTGCGACGCTCGATTACTCTAACCCCACAGAACATGCCATTCTCTTGGTAAACTATCGTTTGGATTTACCAAGAGAATGGCGTGTTCCGTGAAGTGAGAGTAATCAAGTGTCACGCACTGTATATCTATATGAAAGTGTTGATAGCAATTTGATCACTACAATATGGATGTTTTTTAGTCTCTGCGACGGCATTCTACAAAGCACAACCTGTGATAGAGTTTATGTGTGAAGTACTTGACATCAGAGACATCAATGAGCAGCGTAAACCGTTAACAGACAGCCAACGTGTGAAATTCACTAAGGAAATTAAAGGACTCAAGATAGAAATTACTCACTGCGGAGCTATGAGGCGGAAATATAGGGTATGCAATGTGACTAGGAGGCCAGCACAAATGCAGTCGTAAGTAAACGGCGCTGCTGCTGAAAATGTTCTCTTTCTAATTCTTATGCTCCTTAGATTTCCACTGCAGCTGGAAAATGGACAGACCGTGGAATGTACGGTAGCAAAATACTTTCTGGACAAATACAAGATGAAATTAAGGTATCCGCATCTGCCATGTCTTCAGGTTGGACAAGAACACAAGCACACTTACTTACCATTAGAAGTTTGTAACATAGTCGCGGGGCAAAGGTGTATTAAGAAATTAACCGATATGCAGACCTCTACAATGATCAAGGCAACAGCAAGGTGAATCATATAATTAAATTGGTTATTTCTTAAATTTTTTATTTTTTTTATTATTAAAAAAAAATAAGAAAATAAAGTTATTTATGAAAGTTAGTCCTGACAGTACTGCACTGTCCTTACAGTACTCCTAAAAATATTAGTACACTGTCTAGCCAAAGGTGTCAGTGTTATGCCTTCATCAGACGTTTGCTGTAGCGTTGGTAGCTCAGTGGTATAGCAATTGCTGGCAGTACCGAGGGTTGCGGGTTCGAGCCCCGCAGTTTTGCTGTTTTTTTGAGTTGTTTTATTTAGCTTGACTTGGTAGATATGTTTATATCTTCTTTTCAAATCTTTCAACAGATTTTTCAACTACTTCCCGATGAGCTAGAGGCTTGAAATTTGCTAGGTGTATAGTATTGTCACCGGAAGACAATACAATTTAATATTTTTTTATTACAAAATAAAAACAAAATCCTATTTATGAACCGATTTGTCTCACACCTGAAACTTTGCGGTGTTGAGGTCACTCAATACAATTTTTGACTAAAACAACATCAAAATGGCAGATCCAAAATGGCGGACTATCCTATTTATGAACCGATTTGTCTCAAACTTGAACATAAAGTTTCAAGTGTTTTGAGGTCACTCAATACAGTTGTTGATTCAAACTCGAAAAAATTAAAATTTCTGAAACTTTGCGGTGTTTAAGGTCATTCAATACAATGCTTGACTCAAACTAGGGGTTGTTTAAGGTTACTGGTCTCATTTGATTGCTTTTAACGAGTCCCATACAGACCGTACTTGGTGACGAGGGTTTGATGGGGCAGGAGGTGGACAGTGGAACGTAAAAAAACTAAAAACTACAAAATAAAAATAGCAAAAAAACTTCTAACCTAAACAATTTTATTTTAAATTATCAGTTGCACTAAGAACTACAAAATAACTAGGACGCAAAACGTTTGGTGAGAAATAAAATCGTCAGAATCTCAGGAAGGTCCAGGTTTGTGTCCTAATTATTTTGTAGTTTTTAGTACAACTGATGATTTAAAATAAGACCGTTTAAGTTAGAAGTTTTTTACCTGTTTTTTATTTAACCACATGTACACCATTAACGGTGTTAATTTCATAAAGGGAAATGTGTAGAATCCTTTATTTTGTTTCAGATCAGCACCAGATCGAGAGCGAGAAATTAACAACTTAGTCAGACGAGCTGACTTCAATAACGATGAGTATGTTCAGGAATTTGGCTTGACAATTAGCAATAACATGATGGAAGTGAGAGGGAGGGTGCTTCCTCCACCAAAACTTCAGTACGGTGGTAGAGTGGCCTCTCTCAGCGGACAGGTGGGCTGGCACGTTAGTTTCCAGTTGTATTATTTTTTTAGTTAGTAGTTAAATGTTGCAGATTATTATTATTGTATCATTGCAAGGCCTCTATTGCGTAGGCCCATGGAAGCTCAAACGTCTTATAATGCAGTAAAGTTGTATTGAAGAGTCAGATCTGTATTCGAAGAGTAGTACAAATGCTTCGAATCGCTTACCGTAGTTTTTAACTACACACCCATGATAATGAACTGGCCATTTTGTGGCATTGATAGTGTGAAATTTAATTTTCTTACCACTGGATTTGCTAAATCTATTCTGAAGTTTGTATTAGGCCTATCTTTGAATAATTGGCAGCTTGTCTTCACATATATCTATGTGAGTCTCTATTCTACGGTTCTGTGATAGAGTTCTAATCACGATTTTCATGAAACGAAATTAAATATTTATTCATGCCTATTAGTAGGGATGTTAGAGATTTTGATTTAGACTGTGGATGGAACCCGTTGATATAGGGCTGAATGAAAGATCTTAGCGAATTGAGCAATTTTTCTCGATGAAATTGTTTAATGAAGGGCGTAAAAGTGGGGTCACGTTATTCAGCTGCCTCTATCAACCGATAGTGGTGCTTATTTTACGCTCTATCAAGCGTAAAATCTATAATTTTGCGTTTTGACATGGAAATATGCAATTTACGTTAAATTCTTTATTTGCATGCTGTAAGATACTGTTATTACCTACCGGTTGCAATAATTTTCATCAAGATCGATACGCTGTGACATGCTGAGAAGCGTACCAAAATTTGAACTTAACAATTTTACAATAATTCGCCATATTAAAATTTTTCAATCGGATACAGTTTTTCTCTAAAATTATTACTTTTTCCATTATAGAGAGAAAAGTGAAAAAAGTGCCATTTTCAAAATTATTTTGCAATAAAAAAAGCATGACGCGTATTTCGCTCTATGCAACTTTTTTAATGGCTTACGGTATACCTTAAGATCTTTCATTCAAACCTTATTCCACATTCCTAGTCCAAATGCACGTTTTTTTTCTCCGACACCCCTACTAGGAATAATATCTGCAGCATTGCATATTTGAATATTCTTGTTTTTATTGATGTTTTTTCTGCATCTCTGTGTGTTAAATGTGTTCAAAATTGAATAGTTTTATGTATTAGCTCAATACTTTTGAAATTTCAATTATTTTTTAGTTAATTACATAGTTGTCATTAATTCATAGATTGCTTGTGCTTGAAGGAAACTCGAGTGCCTCAAAAACATTTTTTTTGTCTCAACTTTGAAATAACATTCATATCCATTGTATTCATATTAGGTTGATTTGTTTCAATGAAATAGTTATAGCCTTATGGCCTCATCTTTTGGTGATAACGTAGGTTAATTGGAAATTCAATTCATATACCAATCCGGGAATTATAAGAACCACAATTCATAGCTATTGAGAAAAGAAGCAAGTGTATACTACCCGTACACAATACCGCAGTTATGTATACCAAGTTTCTTTTTCTCGGTTTTACTAAATTTGACTAAATTCGGGAACTTTTCCACGGAGTAGTCAGAGCTGTTCTACCCAAACTCATAAATAATTATCTAAGGTACTATGGTAAAAATCGCATAAGGTGGACAATTTTGGCAGATGCCAGCGTTTTTTGTCAAATCAGGTCAAATTACGATATAAAATTAATCTCTGATTTGTCAAAATCACGCTGTCGTTTGCCAAAATTGACCTCCTTATGTGATTTTTACTCTATTACCACTTTACAGTGTTTAACTTCAACATTCAACAGATGGAAATCATAAATAAAATCAATGGTAAAGGTAACTAAATTACATTGTAAGTATATTACATTGTATAGTATATTACCTATATACAATGTAATATATACAATAGTATATTACATTTTAAGACCGTTGTATAGGGATCTAATATTTTTTAAATTAACAGGGCAAAAATTAAGGTTATTAATAAAAAATAAATGGGGGCAAACAAGAAAAATATTATTTAAAAATGTATATTTAGATGCACTAAATATACATTTTTGTGAATATTCATCATTATATCAGCTTGGAAATATTATTTACCAGTTGGAGTTGGTTATAAAAGGTCTCCTTTTATATAAATCAGTAAATTAAGGTGTCTTTCTAGAGGTCCACATTAGATACACTTATTACAACTTGCCCCCTCTTATTTCCACGATAAAAATAATAATTATAATTTTCTTTTGTTTGTTCATCAAGTTCGATTGTTTCCTGCACTATTATTTTCGTAGCATGAATTTGTTGTATGTAGATTTAAATGTTTTATGTTGTATATATGTGCAATTCAAAATAATTGAGGAACTCTCGATAAGGATGCATTTGTGTACATTTTTTATTAAGTGGTAATCTAGATAACACATTTTTTTCGAGTCATGATATACCTAACCTACATAGTATTCTTACATTTCAAAATTAATATATCAAAATATAAATTTCAAATTTGAAATTTCAAAACAACACTAAAATTAAAAGTCGTGATATACTAAATTGAGGTTTATCATCTATTATTCAAATCCTTATTTCTGGCAGAATTTTTTTTTATTATGTTTACAGACGGTTTAGCACGATTTTCTTTATAGTGTGTTTTATTAGTAGTGGGTGCCGTATACAACAAATACTTACAAGACATGGAATTTTGTTATACAAATTTTTTCTTTGGCACAATTGCTCCAGATACCCAACTAAGTGATTTGACCCGCAGGACACTAGAGATTTTTTAATCGTTCACCCTCTGAGGGGTATTTTTCAAAACTACCCTAAATTAAAAATTATGCCAGTCTAATCGGGGTTAATACCCAGGCTTAATTTCTGGCTATGCCACTGGACCTTCGAAGCATTTTTTTTACATTGGATTCAGTCTTAGCATATTAAAACCATACGGAGCCTATTCCAAAATCAATTTTTTGCACAATTAATACATTTCTGGAAAGTTTAGGGTAGTTTTGAAAAAATGCCCCCTAGAGGGTGAACGATTCAAAAATCTCGAGCCAAATGTTGTGCGGGCCAAAACACTTACTGGGTATCTGGAGCAATTGTGCCAAAGAAAAGACTTGTATAACAAAATGCCACGTTTTTTCATGTACCACACCCACTATAATTGTCCTTGTTAAAGTTTGATTAATAGGCCACTCGCCATGTACTTTGTACCTAGTGCTACACCCAATTTATCCAAAAAATAATTTAATCCTCTATGATTTACTAATTTGAAAATGTCTGCTAAAAACGACAGTTTTCGAAATATTACGAAAAAACTGATAAAAGTGCATTTTGGGGTTTGTCCCCTCCCCCCCAAAAAATTTCATAGGGATTTTTTTTTGGATAAATTGGGTGTAGCACTACTGGACACCCTCAAACATCTCGAAGGTTCAACAAGCTTGGAATAAGGGAGCTTCCGATGTGATCCTATGACGACTGGCCTATAATGCTTTTTTCTTGAAACGGTATTTTTCATATTGGTTTCTAGCAGTTGTGACTATTAATTTTTTTGAGATCTATTAGTTCACATTACAATTATATTTCTTGTTTTGATATCCTTCAGAGATGTTTTCTCGATTTAATATTTCATCAATATTTTTGGAAGATATGTTACAACTATTTCTACGGCGCAAGTTGTCACTTGTAGTTAATACATTGAGAATACATTCTCCTTCTCGCCGATGAGTTTCCTAGCAAGCATTATTTACAAACATCTATAAATATTTTCATATTTGGTACGGGTAGACGGGTTTCATATTAGAGTACGGGTAGAACTCAAGTTATTATAGCTTTCGTTAAAAAGTATATCACAACAAATATTAAAACTTTATATATTATGATAATGAATGAATACAAAAAATTATTAGGGGTAAGTACTAGTTTATTTTATTGTTATAGAGTAAACAGCAAGCAATGCCGAATCAGGGGGTTTGGGATATGCGAGGAAAACAGTTCTTTACTGGAGTTGAAATCCGAGTTTGGGCCATCGCTTGCTTTGCTCCGCAGCGTACTGTTCGAGAAGATGCGCTTCGGTAAGTTTCTTATAAAATTAGATACATATTTTTCCATTGCTTCTCTTATTTTGTCTTCTATGGGAACAAGCAAATTCAAACAAACTATTAGATTACCTAAGATATCACCATAATTTTAAAAAAAATCAGTTTTGCTATCAGAAGTTGGAAATACAAGGAATTTATATGTAATATTGTTATAATTTTTATGGTAACATGGTAAGATGTTTTGGTCTATATCCAATATTTATGTTCACAATGCACACCACATTCAACAACACCCACACACGTTTATATTTATCAGTCTATATTTTAAATTGTAATTAAACAATTTGTTTAATTACAATTCCTCCGTTTGACTCCCACTTAATTTGTTTGTTAATAAATTTGTTTAAGTCGATTGTTAACTGTTATGTTTTATTGCGGGAGTATATCTGCCACTAGGTTTATATTTTATATACTTTTTTTACTTCTTTCTTTATAAATTGTAAAGTAATTTATTTTAGTAATTACAGGTTATACTTTTTTTTTGTTTCACAGTAATTTATATACTGTTTGTTGATTGTATGATTAGGATTATCTATTAGGATTATAAAATATAAAAGACCACCTTTTCATTTCAGCAATTTCACTCAGCAACTTCAGAAGATCTCAAATGATGCAGGTATGCCCATCATTGGTCAACCATGTTTCTGTAAATACGCAACCGGTCCTGATCAAGTTGAGCCGATGTTCCGTTACTTAAAAACAACTTTCCAATCTTTGCAGCTCGTTGTTGTGGTCCTGCCCGGAAAAACTCCAGTATACGGTAAGTGTGATATAAGGAAACTATTTCTTTAATAATAAAGAATATAATATCCTAATGTATTCTGATAGCCGAAGTGAAGAGGGTTGGCGACACAGTATTAGGAATGGCCACCCAATGTGTTCAAGCCAAAAACGTTAATAAGACTTCACCACAAACACTGTCCAATCTATGCCTGAAAATTAATGTTAAGCTGGGAGGAATCAACAGCATTCTAGTGCCATCAATTAGACCAAAGGTACATGGATTATTGTTTTTAGTCTTTTGTTTTTAGTTTCAGTTTTTTAGAACTGCAAATTGGTACACGTCTTAAATACATCATTACAAATGAAATATCAAAAGTCCCCACCAATCCTACCTCTGGCAAAAATTTTATGTAAGTTCAAAGGTCAGAAATATCGTCTTTGCATATTTCTCTTAAGGAGTTTCATCAAGACATGGATAGATAGGCGGCGTTACAACTTTCATATAGTATTGTGAAATTTAATATTTTAATTGAATATTGAGAAATTTGAGAATTACATATGGCAACAGTGATTGTTCCTTTAGGCAGTCAGTGAACTTCGTATACATTTATACATTTTATACATTTATACATTTTATACGGACTTTAGTTCAACAAACTGCACTGCAAAAATTCGTCCATACTTGTAAAAGGCACATGAAGTCAATAGATGTTTTATTTTATTTTTGTAGGCTTTAAATTGTAGGGCCTTATAATGTGCCGGAAGTTTGTTATAAAACAAAGGACTAATAATTTGTTTATTAGTTTAGACCTTTCTGGTCTGAAACAAATAATATTCCTGGTAATTTCTTCAGCATAAATATATTTTTATAGAGTCTTGCTGAAATCTGATTGACATGGCTCTCAAATATTCACTTGGAATCTAAATAAATACCAAGAAATTTAACCCCATCAGAAAAATCCCGGTCCTCAAGTTGTGTGAGACTAAAAGTAATATTTGTAGTTTTAGATTTATCATTGATATATAATAAAAGTAATAGGGGCCCCAACATAGAGCCTTGAGGTTCTCCATAGTGTAAATAAGCCATTCCAAAGTGGTCAAGTGGGAATCAACATTATAGGGCGGTAGTTATTCATGTCTTTTTTTAAACTCTTTAAAAACCGGTATTACATAATTTAATAATTTTACCGACAAAATTTCATATTTTCTTAAAACTTGATTTGGCTGAAGAGGCTCCTTAAATGGTAAGTGTTTTCATAAAAATAGGATAAGAAATATAAACACGAAGACCTGTACCAATTATCAGCGTATTTTTCCTAACTTAAACGTCTATTTAACTGGGCTAACATGATATGTATAATGTGTTATAGATATTTAACGAACCTGTAATTTTCCTGGGTGCCGATGTCACACACCCACCAGCCGGGGACAACAAGAAACCTTCTATAGCAGCTGTCGTTGGATCCATGGACGCCCATCCGTCTCGTTATGCGGCAACGGTCAGAGTGCAGCAACACCGCCAGGAGATAATCCAAGAGCTCAGTTCGATGGTGCGAGAACTCTTAATTATGTTTTATAAATCTACAGGTGGCTACAAACCGCATCGTATCATTTTATACCGTGATGGTGTGTCTGAGGGACAATTCCTACAGCTGCTCCAACACGAACTTACCGCTATCCGAGAAGCTTGTATCAAATTGGAAGCCGATTACAAGCCCGGCATAACTTTCATAGTGGTACAGAAGAGACATCATACGAGGTTGTTTTGTTCTGATAAGAAGGAGCAGAGTGGAAAGAGTGGAAATATACCCGCTGGAACAACCGTAGATGTGGGTATTACACATCCAACGGAGTTTGACTTCTATCTTTGTAGTCACCAAGGAATACAAGTGAGTCGATTTCTGAATAAGGTTATAATAAATTTTACAATTTAGCACCATAATTCTTTACTTATAAGGGTTCCATACCATTTTCTATAAAAACGGCAAAAAAATCATGTCTGTTGTATGGGAGCCCCCCTTAAATATTTGTTGTATTTCAATTTAATTATTTATTTCTAAAGTGAATATATAACTAAATATTCTGTGAATATTTAAAGCGTCTATCTGTTGCCGTTATCAATATCGAGCAAAAACGACCAAAAAAATAATGTTTGTTGTATGGGAGCCCCCTTAAATATTTATTATATTCTGTTTTTAGTATTTGTTGTTATAGCAACAGAAATACATCATCTGTGAAAATTTCAACTGTCTTAACTATCACGGTTCATGAGATACAGCCTGGTGATAGACGGACAGCGGAGTCTTAGTAATAGGGTCCCGTTTTACACTTTGGGTACGGAATCCTAAAAATGCAAAAAAATAAAAATACGATAAAATATAAGAAAAATTTTCTGAATTTGTTCAAATTGGAGTATTACATAGCCATTAGAATGCTTAACAAAATGTGCTGCATCCGAATGAAAAATTATAATATGGTGACCTATTGCAAAACTGTTAAGTTGAAATTTCGGAATGCTCCCCAGCCTGTTATAGCTTACCGATCACTGCAGAAAACAGCTAAAAACTCACATACTATTTGCTTTATTAAAAAATTTTCATAAAAATATCATTTTGAAAATAAAAAATCATGCACATGTTGTCTAATCATAAATCATTGTGAGCCGTGGCCGCAGGAACGCTTGTTGTGCGTTTACGTTATGATCAAAAAGCTTCGTTGACGAGGCACGGTAGCTCGGAAAATTGCTCGTAACGAAAAGGTTAATCTATTGGGTATATCAAAAAGACTATTTTGTTAAGTATGTGTTGTGTCTTAGTTTCCTTAAATTTTAATCTGTTTGAAAAGCATTAATTATCCCGTCAACATTTAATGTCTTATTTCTTTATATTTAATTTAATCAAAAAATTAAAAATAACTATTATTTTTCCAGGGTACCTCTAGGCCATCGCATTACCATGTACTATGGGATGACTCTCATTTAGATTCGGATGAGCTTCAATGTTTGACATATCAATTATGTCATACCTACGTGCGGTGCACACGGTCAGTTTCTATTCCCGCGCCAGCTTATTACGCCCATTTGGTTGCCTTCAGAGCCAGATACCACCTAGTCGAGAAGGAACATGACAGGTATGGTTTTATCAGTAATATCTATGTCAGTTTATTTCTACTTCTTTCAATTTAAATTTTTTGCATGGTACGATGCCCAGTGTTATCAATAATAATGTGCGAAATAATTTTTTTTTGTAATATGTGGTTAGGTTATGCTGGATACTTATTCCATGTTTCCAAGTTATTAGCTTTGTTCGATCACTAACACTGGTGAGTGAGAAATTATAATAAAGAGGCGCAACGCTTATGGCAAAATGCGTGTCCAATCTACAAGATAGAATCCTTCATACCATACACAGTGGGCTAAATTATCAAATCAATTAACTAATGAACAATCACAAGTGACATATTTCAAGTGAAATATTGCAAATGAAAACAATTTTAAATTTTAAAGTTCGCTTAAATTTTAAGTGATAGCATCGTGATGGCTAAAACGCGTGTTTGCACTATTTAGTGCACCTATAGAAAAATGTGTGTGGAAATACACAGAAATTGGAATAATTGTCCTAAAAACCAATTACATAACCACGCCTAGTTTTTGTATTTTAATTGTAGATCTGTGATGCCTTACTTTCCACTTTATATTTTATTGCAAATAAGAAATCCTAAAAAAATTTAAAATGTACGTGTAGCCATAATCCGAAATTATTATTTATTGCTGTTTTATGAACTGCACACTGGCCAAAATACAAAAGATAAAGAGTCATTAGAAAGGAATTAGAAGGAACGTTTTTGAGGTAGAATTTTGTAATAAAATTTTAATATTCTGCGTTGTAACTCGTGATTTTTAAAAATATGAGTATGTGCACGGAATTTTAAAATTCCGAAATATATCTATTTTTAATATCTGAGTTATAATAACGTAAAATTTTGAAATTCTGAGTTGTGTGATTTTGTTATTAAAAAAAAGTCGGAATTTTAATTAAATTTTTCTATGTCAGAATCAGTTATACCTAACTCGGAATTTTACGTCAAATTTTTGAGATATTTGGGAATTTTAAAATTCCGATATATCAATATTTTTTGTAAAATTCAGTTGGTATGTTTATAATTTTATTTCAAAATTCCGTGAACTAATTATTTAAATAATTTAGTTAATTGATAAGTTATCCATTTATTTGATATATACCAAATAAATATAAAAAATGAATATATGCAAATTTATGTAATAGTGAAATTGTTATGAGTAATAATAAAACTATGTTAAATTTGATTAAACTTTCCAAAACTGTAGATTGAAATATGAGCAATTAGCAGTAAATACAGTAAAGTGGTTTGTAAATTAAGCTATACGATAACACATATAGAAAGGTAAGTTTAAATGCTCTTCGCTGAGATTATTAAATTTAAAGAAAAGTAAGGCCTAAGCCTGTGGTTATTGCCACTTGGAAATTATGATAAATAACGAAATTTTTCGGTCTTTTTAGCGTACTGTGTTAGAATTGATAAGATACTGTCATTCATATGATAAATGATATGGTACGATATGCAACAATTAAGTATGTATTTAATTATGAATAAAAAAAATAGTATAATATACCAAGATATGTATATATATTCAGCCATTCCTTTGTGTATCCCAAATAAAGCTAGTATTAAGACAGTAAGAATTAAAATGCGGCCCAAAGCCTAATAGTAACTCCTTTACAGAAGCAGTTATTAAATGGATAGCAAAGGTTTAGCAGTTAAATATATATTAAAAAGATAAAAATCACAATATCTTATAGATTTCACTATCACTGTACCAAAAAAGCATGAAACGAAAAATAACTTGTACAAAGTTTGATAGGTGGAAGTAAATGCTGCAAAGAGGATGCGTGGCTATTTATAATTTTTGCCCTACTACGGAGCTACTGGCGTGGCCCACGTGAAGTTTGTGCGGCAGGCTATTATTTTAAAATATTTGTTACAACGTTACAACTAGTATTTGTTTTTTTTTCAGTGGGGAAGGTTCTCACCAATCTGGATCTTCCGAGGACAGGACTCCAGGAGCAATGGCGAGAGCCATTACGGTTCACGCCGACACGAAAAAAGTAATGTACTTTGCTTAAAAGCACTTCCGAGGCCAAAATACGAGTACAAGAGGTATTTGCACCAAAATAGCATTAGTAACTTGACCAAATCTCCATGGAAGTTAAATTGTCGTACAATCGGTGTATAGTAACACGGCGGGTGTGGATATTTATAATGACGTTTTATTGCTAATTATTTATATATATACATATATATTTTATATATCAAAAGAGATGGTACAAATTATTTGTTTTTAAACGCAGCCACAGGTATCTTTATTAACTTTTTAAATAAACTAGGTATATATTTTTACAATACCTTATCACGGAATTGTAGGTGACATTTTTAGAATGCTACGACTATTACATTGTCTTTCACATAAAATTATGAAATGTAAAAAAAGCGTTTATTGCGGCACAAGGCAGCAATTTTATAGTTTCCCTCATTTTGCAATTTAATCTCTCAAATAATTATTCTGTCGATTAATTTATTTTATTATGAGTAGACAAATGCTGGAATATTTATATTTTTTAACACTTAATTTTACAAAAAAGAAGATATATTTGATGGATGAAATTGTGACTATAAAACATGTTTCTAACTTTGCCTGATACTGTTCTATAGGTCATATCTATGTGATAACTAAGTCCTATATTATATATTTAAGTGTGTATTATTTTCCACTAAACACGATATTTTTAAACCGTTATTATGATTAGTAATTTCCTTCTCTCTAAAAGCATTTTAGTGGAAAAATAATATTCTACCCAAGCAATCCAAAATTCTTAAGTAGGTTTACATTATACGATTTCGTACCAAAGCTTTGGTATTTATTGTGCAACAAACACACCGCTCATAATTTCTGCATGGATATAATAACTTTATCATATTTGATTGTTAATTGTTTATAATTTATATATTAAGTTTCTAGTAGCGTGTAGTTTTTCTTCCTCACTTATATGCGGTATATACTTTTCCCTCCCTATAATCATTTATTCCATTAGAGCAGGTATTCTGCTTAATACAAGCTTTAACATAAGTTTAAGGTTTTAAGTCGCTTCTACAAACAGAAAACGTTTCTTTCATGCTCTGATATTCTCGTCTAGTCATAAGATTTTAACTTAGTATTATTAAAGGTTAAGAACGATTCGTTACTTTAACTTTTGTAGGCAAAATAATCAGCCGACATCCGCTACAGCACACATTTTATTTAAGTAGTCATAACGTATTTTATTCGTGGTTTATATAAAATTATTTATTTTGTAATCTGTATTACACTAACGGAGTACATAATAAATCTAAATGCTGTAAATTTTGTTAAGTACTTGCAGAACTATGTAATAATATTTCTACAGTCCGTAGAAAATGTATATGAAGTTCACCGACCTGCAAAACGGCGAAGCTCAGCGCTAGTCATGGGTGTAGGCATGTAGAAGTAAAGTAGAAGGTTTTTTTATATGCATATTTTAAACATTACAGCTGATATTGAATGCAAGTTTCCACAACACTCGTGAAGTATTGCTTTTGGCGTGTCTTGTCCATTTTTTGTCGATGGTTCGCCAGTATGGTAAGGTGGGGCAGGTTTCGGACACTTTTTTTCAAGTTATATCTCGGTCTTTAGTAGAAGTTCGTAATTGTGCAAAATATCTGTGCAAAGTATAGACATAGATAATGGTTTTTAACAAGAATTTTAGTGAGATATTATATAGTTTTCACAAAATTATTACTTTTTTAAAATGTTAAATTTGTCCGAAATTTGCCCCACTATGGGGCAGCTCTGGATGTAGGGTGGGGTCCCTACAGTCCGAAGCTGCCCCATATGATTTGTACGGCCTTGCCCCATATGATTTGTACGGCCTTGCCCCACATACAACAAAGGTATACTTGAGAAGATAACTTTGACAAAACTAGTAACAGATATAAAAAGTCTGATTAGACAAACACGTATGGCTATGGTTTTATATCATGATAACAACGCTTACCTTGATTCTTTCAAAAACAAGGGAGACCTTACTGGGAAGACAGCAAATCTTGCAACAGGTGGCACTTGATTTGTTTTTTTAAATATTTCGGACGCAGTAAACAGCTTTGTCGTAGCAACACTGCCCACAATAATGAACCGTAAACTGAATGTTTTGGCATAATGGCACTGCTTAAAAAGCATGTTTAGGCGGTAAATGTTAAATGTCTGGAAGTGCCCTATGTCCGAACCTACTTCACCTTACCCTACCATTTTTTCGTGGGTGGTTCGCCAGTAGTCATATTTCCCACAAGAAACAAAAATAAATATCTACAAAACAGTTAAATAGCCGTCACAACTGATTATAGTTTCCGAAACTTGCTTCGTGTCAAATGAAAAATGCTAGCACGTCATTTCCAATAAGTTAAAAAGAGATATATGCTTCCAATATTTGCTTGCCAACATAGAGCTGAGCGGCGTTGCCGCTTTAACTATTAAAATAAATGTTTTTTTTCATAGTAAAATAGACGAAAATATTTTCAAAGTAAATGTAAAAATGGCTAACATATTGGCCACAACTATATTATTGTATGCACACTAATTCTTTTATGATATTCATAAATAATATATACAATTTTTATATATTATTGTGGAATTTGATATTGTTATTGAATATTGAGAAATTTGAGAATTACATGTGGCAACAGCGATTGTTCCTTTAGGTGGTCTAGTGAACTTCGTATACATTTTATACGGAATTTATGGTCTCAATTTTGAATGTTATTGCACCATGTGCAAGTGTCCGACATAACCTCTTGAAGTGTCCTTACATTTATGGAGACATCTCATACTTTATTTATTTTGAACGAAGAAAGGATTAAAATTAAATTCGTCGACAGAAATGGTTGATATGTAAGTTTTAAAATTATATAAGAATTATTGATTTATTTAAATGTGTGACGATATGGGTGAAAGAAAAATACATGTTTTATATTTTATAGTCCAATTTAATAGTTATTTTATACTGCCATCCTAAGCCAAAAAGACATATCTCAAGAATGTTCTCAGAACGCATTTTATGAATTCCAAAATAGTACTTACACAATTAGTTTTTATTTACTTACACAATTAAAGTTTTTGTATTGTTTTGTTTTTGGATTCACCATACAAATAAAATGAATATGAACTTTATACCTAATATATTTAAGAAAATTTGTTATTTTTGTTGCAAGCTGAGTCTAAATAAGGAATAAATGTAAAAAAATAGATACGTCTGTTTGTACTGATGTTTTCAAATTGTTTTCTGCCTCATCGATTTGGAGTATTTTTTTATCAAGTGTCGATATTTTAAAATTCCAGATAGGTTTTTGATTATATGATGGTCCATAAAAATCATTTAGTACATAAAATTATACGATCCCCTATGAACAGTCACTTGCACCATATCATGTAAATATGTTCGAGGTTGAGTGCGAGTTAATTTGTATTGTGAGCAAAAATCTCTCCAAATATAAAAATGTTGCAGTTCCATTGGGAGACTTTAGTTTTATGAGCAGCAATTTTTACAGCTTCAACAAAATCAGCAAAGTAAGAAAGTTTGTAGCCCAATTTTCTTCATTGACATCCACGCCTATGATGAAAGGAATTGGCAGCTATAAAAGGCTTGGCCCAAAAAAAATTAATTCTAATTTTGTGCAATGTTGAGCCATAAAGTAATTTTTGAAACATCTCTTACTAAAAACTGGTAGAAAGTGCTGATTAGCTCTTTTTCCGTATGTGCATGCCAAAGAGCTGCAAATGGTTTGTAGTTTCTTTTCTTTTCAACTGGCACAAAAACGAGAAACTGTTTTTGTTGAAACTGTTAAACGGTTTGTGAAAATTGCACTTTTAAACATTTCAAGTCTTGGAACCATAATGACTTTCCAAATCTGCACAGTACACAGTCGGATTTCATTGCTCTGTTATTATGTTTACTCGAAGTCATGCAAACTTGGCAATTTTCATTGAGATTGTCTCTTCTATGACTTTTATCATGTAAATTAAACACCTCGCAACTTTTTTTAACACAAAAATTGCAAATTGCCAGTTTCTTCAGCATTGGACACATTTTTACCAGAAATTTTCAGTGTTGGTACCATCAACCCCAAGGGGTATTATTTGCAACACTTTTATTTTAGTGATGTGTTCACGATTATTAATACATGATATATCAAAAGACACTACTGCGGGTATTATATCATCAGTATTATTGGATGGAAACTCAATTTTCGTCAATTATTACTATTGAAAACGTTGTTTTCATTAATCGTCGTCAAATTAGACACTATTTGAGTATTAACATCCACCTCTTGTGTTCTAACAATACTGTTTTTGTCAAGCACGTCTTCAGTTTCACTTTCCTTAGAACTTGAGTTCGAGCTCAACGATAGCGGTAGATTCTCTGGATTATCGGCATCATTATATTATGACCGCATAAACTTACTGCCCAAACCTTCCTTGAGGAAAACCTGTTTTGTTTTTTTATTTAAAGCCATCAAGCTTATGACCCCTAGATTCCATGATTAGATCTGAAATCAAGTAAGATATCGTATTTATTTGCCTTATTATTAGCAATACATTTTACTACATATGCAGTATTATATTTGTTTATCATTGCAATTATAACTGCAAACAACAAAAATTTGGACAGAACAAACAAGACACAATCATGTGAAACTTCTAGGTTAGTTTTTTTTTTATTGCTAACTGATGCAGACGTATCTCACTCGAGGTGAGTAAAGGCCAGATGAGAACTTGCACGAAATCCTTAGCTAAATGAACGCATATATGAAATGCACTTGCTTTGCTTAGTATCATTAGTTATATCTAAATAGCTTGGGTTATGTTTTTATTTTTGAGATGCGTCTTACAGTTTTAGCATTTGTGTGATCAATATGATCAAGATGCGGCTGTCTTGCTAAGGAAATATGTGTAAAGCAACCTAAGTATACCTTATTAAGCCATGTATTTTTCGTAACATTTGCACACAATCCACTTAGCCAGTGAGTTCTCCATCCCTCATCACGATGGGAGTCAGCTTATACTTGCCAATATTTGCCTTTGCCGTACATTTTATTATGTGCTTGTAAAATTATATTTCCCATAATGGAAATCTTATTTTTTTAGTACCTACACTAAGAACTGTATTCACCAAGGTTAGTTAGAGCGCCAACAAACTGTTAAAACGATATAAGCCAGTTAAGCTCATGTGAACCATTAATCTTCCACATATTCTTAAATTTAACATGCTATTAGATTTGCTAACAGCCTTATGGCAAATTCACAATAATACAAGCACGAAAATAAATAAGAAACATTTTTTTAATATTTTTCGTAATATTCTTGTTTAGAACCAAATATTAAAGGGAACTCTATCACAGAACAGAGTTGGTCATAAGTATGGGCGGAGCACAAAATCTATTTTTCTACGATCATTACTATAAATAAAAAATAACACGCCTGAAAAATGTCGTGTTCCTACAACTTTTACATCTCTGATATATAAGAAATAAAAAGTTTCTGCCATACATGGTGCCGACTTCAAAACTGCTAAGGGTTCATAGAATATTTTTTATAGAATAGGGCAAAATTTTTTTTTAAATTTGTCCGTCTGCAAAAAACTCAGCGCTCAGCGACTGTATTACTATTAATACCTATTGTACTATTCATTAGAAGGTACAATAGGTACTTGAATGAATATTAATGTATATCTTTGCCATCCGCATTTCTATACAAAGTATAAGCTATAATTCTGATAATACTAGTAATTTTTGTTACTGGGTGTGTACTATTTTTTGGTAATCATTAGTAATTATCAAGAATTCATATGACATCTGTTTCTATTATTAGAATTAACCTGACGATAATTTTGTTTGTGGATACCGTTCATCTTTAATAGCCTGTTAAAGTTTAACAAACCGTTTGCTAACAGTGGTTAACCATACTATTGGTGAATTCGGGCATAATGAAGTTAATTTAAAGTTATCTCAGTACCGAACATGAGTTCATCAGGTTGCATATATGTATAGATTATCGGCTGCCGATTTATCTTAATTTAATGCTAATTTCTCCACCGAACGCAAACACGCCCATCTTCCGCTATATTTTCTGTTTGTAGATGATGATTTTAGAACAGCTGTAGGTTTTAGTGTAGTGTGTTGTGTGTTTAAAAAATAGTATATCAGTTGGATATTTTTATTCGTCAGCCAAAATGAACTACAGTCTTATATCATGAATATTTGGTGCTTAAAGGAAATAAGCCATCTAAAAAAAGCGACATAATTAATCTCAATTACATATTATTTATTCATATCTTATAATACTATTACTATTTACTATTAACCCAGTTGAAGATATAATATATTAAATAATGAAGATTATTAAAATTAGCCGAAATGTCTAGACAATAATTAATAAAGAAAGGTTTAGACGACATTCCAATGACACAATAAATATATGTATATGGCAATATTTATTCTTTAGCTGTAAGTTTTCTGTAAATAATGAGAAACGCCCCTAAGTAGCCGTCTTCATAAAGCTTATTAGCGAAAATCCTTGTTGCCCGATTTAAATGAAATAATACTTGTCTGCAAAACTAGGGATATATATATTTATAAAACCTTCGATTACCACATATCTATTTTAGTTTGTAGGTACTCTTCCTGTCGAGAGAATGCATTAAAATGTATTTAAACTGTTAAGTGATGCCCCTTAAGCCTGAGATGAGTGACGTTCATAGTAATTTTTTTTTATAAACAATGGAGTAAAATTATTTTTAACCATGGACTAAAATTAATTCACCTCTTAAGTTACGCACCATTAAGCCAGTCATGTATATACCAAATCCTCAAGTTCTTAAAATAGTTATTATATATTCGATAAAAAATATGCAGGAAGACTTGTGAATATAATTTTTTCCATCAGATTATTATCTTAAATATGTTATAGGCGAAGAGTATAAATATTGCCTTTGAGATCGCAAATCAGTTAATGTACTATAATATGTTGTATAGTGTTTGAATCTTAATTATTTATTAGGATAAGTTAGTATTGCTAATAATTAAAATGTTATAGATTAGGATTCCTAGTCAATTTGTTCGTGTTACGTATCATAAATAAAAACGTTTATCTAGCGTTATTATAACAAGCCATGTCATACAAACTGTTACGTTGGTGCTACGTAACATTGTTACTTTGATGCTATGTAACACTGTTACGTTGTTGCTACATAACAACTGTTACGTTGTTGCTACATAACAACTGTTATGTTGGTGCTACGTTACAAACTGTTATGTCTGCTAAAATATGCTGTATTGCTTTAAAATTGGTAAATATTATATGGAATTACAGAGAAATACAGTGTTCCAATAATACACTCAAGATGTGACATATTATGTGTGTCTGATATTTCAACATTCAAAGCTAGTGATAAAAATTGCAATTACAAACTGATGATCTCGAATTATTTTACTTAAATTGACTACATATTTTGATGTATTTGTAACACGTCTACATTGACTGGGGTAATTTACCGAGGGCAGTAGTTTTTAAGAAGTAATCTGAGCCGGGAAAAATATATGAGGGATATATTAACACTAATGCGTACCGTAACCATATTAAGTAAGATATATTTTGCAGGGTAATGATAAATCATAAATCTACCAACTTGTCACCAAAACGTTATTTTGTTCTAGTCTAGTGTTTTTGTATAGTTTTAGTAAAATATTTTGAGGTTTTACTGTAGAAACAGATCTCATAGCTTTCGTGAAAGTTTTTATGAAGTAAGATTTATATCGTTCTACCGGGTGGTATTTTAAGAAAGTTGTAATTTTTGTTGATAGTAATATGAAAAGATATTCATATTTTTCCGAAATTGCTCTACATGTGTTCTGCTCTTAAATCTGTTTATTCGTAATGAGTGAAGCGATATTGTCACTGAGATTTAATTTAATTTGAGAGTAGAAAATATTCCATAGTAGAAAAATAGTTGTTGAAGTACCCATAATCAGAAATCATAATCAGGATCAGGCAAAACATAAGGTCAATGACCGGTCCAATGTCAAGGTTACCAAAAAAAACCCAAATTGTTGATAAATGCTCCCCACGCAATTAATCCCCGTCCCCCGCCAATTTTTTTAAAAAAATGCTCCCCAAAATGCTCTAACATTTTGAAAGTTATTACTATTGATGATTTTTTTCGAATTAATAGACTCGTTATTTATATTATTTTGTGTCATATTATTAGTATTATTCCTACCTTTCTATATATTTTCAGTACCGTCAAAACGGGCGACTTGGCTATGATTTTGGGCTTCTTTTTTCGATAACAGGTTGGGACAGCAATAGCAACAAAAAAATTGTTCTCATTTGCTAATTGACCTGGTAAATCGATTGTTGTAACATAAAAGGTCTAAAATAACAACAAAAGTTGAAAAAAAAGAAAGATGTGTTTCAAGTCACCCGTCGGTTTGGGAGACTTGAAACACCCCTCAAAAACCCACTATTATTGCATTTCTTTAACAAGTAGGGCTGAAATTCTAATACCTAAAGTCTTAAAATTCAAATACCGTTTTAAAAAAAGTAAAAATGCATTTTAAGTAGGTAGGCACTTACCTACATACAAAAAAATGCAAAAATTCAAATACAAAAAACAATATAAATTCTAAAAAATTGATATAAACTAGGTATATTTCACTTAGGTACCCAATCAACTAACTTGTACTTGATAATATTGTTTGGAAATTGATAACCCCCTCCTCTTCTTAATATAGTTGGGTGGGGCATTACAGCGACAATTTCATTGAATTCAATAACACTCAAGTCTGGAATTTGTGGGTAAACATATGTGTTCTCAACCTGATTATTCTTTCTTAAAAATGAACACTGGATTGGATCCGTGGAAACAATATTTGCCACATATCTAATTTTTTAGTTCTACAACAACGAAATCACCTTTTGTAAGTTCTCCATTTCGGTCTGATTGTTTATCACATTTGCAGTTTCGTCAGTTTCTTCAGTCTCTTCGGGTTCTTCAGTCAAATTAAAGTCATTAATCTCATCACCACTGCTGAAGATGTCATATATGAATTGTTCTTTGTTATCATTTACAGATTTCTTTGACTGATTCTTTTGTATTGTTTTGGCATAATTTTACAAGTTTTAAGTCGCCAAAATACTTTAAAAAAATGATTATAATCAGAAAAAATACCCTTTTTGCCCCATTTATATTTTGTAGGTTTTGTATCATGGAGAGAAATGTTTGTCTCGCCAATAAAATATATAAAATAATATCTGACATGAATTGGAATAATAGTTTCGGGTGTGCAGCAACGGGGTACAAAAGTTTGTATTTTCTTACCTTGTTTTTTTTCTCTATAACCACACATGTGACAACCACGCCTCTCAATGCAACAGGTAACTTACTAATGATAATGGGAACTGCAAATTTTTATTTGCTTAAACTTCTCACCGCTGGACCACACCACCTATATCTTTACAGGGTTGCGGGGCGGTTTCAAGTCGCGCAGTTTGACGGTACCTACACCGTGAAAAAAGATATTTATTACTTTTTACATGTTACAACTAATAATTATTTATTAAAAAAATGTAGAGCTTCAAAGGTCAGCAACGAAAATTATAATTTTTTTTTAGTATCCATCTATGAACTTTCTGTGGTACTACTTTTTCAGGCAATCGTATTTCTAACAAATTCGGTTACGTAGAAATGAGCAAAATAAGTGTTTCTATACTAAGTAGCTATTTATTTTTGCAATTATAGAAAATACAGTGTACTTTAGGTTAAGACGATCATGTTCAGTTCTGAACAGTTGTTGGATTATGAGTTATCATTGCTGTTGTTACTGGTAACAAATGATTATGATTTGTCATTTTAAATTAGCAACCTCTCTTAAAAATAAGATAAGCCTCTGAATAAATAAATAAAATTAAAATAGGAAGTATGTCGTAATTATTTGTTACTATTTAGGCTAAAATGTCTTTGCCAATTACTAAGCTAGTTAATAATTAATTAAATTGTATTGTGTTATATTTTAATTTTGTAATTGTATGTTATTATTATTGTACACTCCATTAATTAGTTTATGCAAATATAATGCAAACTGAAAATGTAGATTTTAAAGCATTGAGTTCAATTAGTCATATCGGTTGCATATCATTTATGTTGTTAGGAAAAGGTCAATCCCTGTTTTTATCTTTAGGAATTTTGTGAAACTCTAGGTAACGGAAAATATCATTTGTCGAATTTTTTTTACTTTTTTTTTTAGCTATGGAACATTAAAAGCCAAGGAAAATTTTAGTTTAGAGCTTTAATTATGCATTTCATTGAGTATACTGTATTTTTATCACATCAACCAAGTAAATTATTATTAGTTAATTGGTGCGTTTTATTTGGTATTAGAAACCTATTGGGGAATACAACTTCCACGGTACATTTGGTGGCGCATTTCTGTTGGCACCAGAGTTGGGTTTTATAAAAGTAAAAACTCAAAAATCTTAGTTACCATGCATTGAGTTTATGCATCGTATACAATGCCTAAAGAAACAAAACCCCCGTAGCTAATATTTCCATTTTATTTAATTTTATAATTAATTAAATTAATAAATGTTTTTTAAATTTTAATATTTCGATTGCATTTATATCGAATATTTTTTGCTACTCCTATATATTCTACTTCCCGCCTGGTTGGTTCTGATATGAATTTAAGTCATTCTACCGTGCTCAATGTTTTCCATAGAAATGGATTTCACCATTATAAAGTTATTTTAACTCAAAAACTCTCACAAGATGACTTCGACCGTAGAGTGGAATTCTGCGAAGATATATATCCTGATCGTACTTACTTAAACAATATTTTTCCTCAACGATGAATAGGTCGATGTGGCTCTATAGAGTGACCTCGTCGCTCTCCAGACCTTACATCACCTGATTTTTTTCTTATAGGGTTACTTAAAAAGCAAAGTTTATACTAACAGACCAGAGGACATAGATGATTTCAAAGAACGAATTCAGCAAGAAATACTAAATATTGGACTAGAAGTAAACAATAACGTTCAAAATAAATTCGTTTTGCACCTAGCTCACTGCCAAACAGTAAATGGACAACAATATCAACAACTTCTTAGAAAATATCTATATTTTATTTTATTTTATAGGTAATTTACATATGTTTATACGTTTTTAACATAAATTAAAAAAATCGATATTTCGCATACGATTTTTTTATGCGATCTAATACTTTTCTTATGCTGCAGTATTCAGAAAAGAGTGCTCTGTCAAAGCAAAGACTAAAAAATGGGGAAAGCCATTTAAAAATAAATATTTTGCCACTGAGCAAATTATCTAGCTCTTTCAAAAGATGGCAAAATAAAAATTCTGAGCATTTTTGCAAAAGTACACTATTTCGGGAGATATTTCATGTGTTCCAGGCTTTTAGTCCACTATGTATGTAAATAATGGATTGAATTTCAGTGACAGAATTTACTTCAATGTAATATTACCAAAGTTGAATGAATTTATTTAAAGAAAGTGGCGGAAAAAAATTACAAAGTTGTGAATTCGGAATCAAGTTCTAATCCCGCAGCCTCCCAAAGTTTTGTGTTTTGCAGTAGTACCACAGTACTACGACATATCGATATTTTTCGAATTATCCGCCATTGTAAACGTTTTTGGACGGTTTTTCGCGAATAACTCGAAAACTGTGCGTTCTCTCAAAAAAGTTGAAGTGACCAAAAATGAGGCTTATAATAAAACAAAGGGATTGTTTTTTATGAATGCACTAGGTCCAAAATAAAGGAAGTTATGGCTCGCTGAAGAAGACTGCCACCACTGGGTTCGAGATATTCAACGTTAAATAACGGGAAATTGATGCATTTTTCGGGAAAAACTTATAGAACATTTCTTGTAGTACTTGGAAAGATCTGAATTTTTTTCTGTTTATGTAGGATAAAAATTAACCGATAAATAACTATTAGAAGTTTGAATTATAGTGCGCGGATCACCCCTCTCGAGCCTTTTTAGGTTTAATCCGTTACCTTTTGAATACGAAGGGCTGAGGCATATTGAAATGTATATGATCTTGTCGTTTTTGAAATTCCCTGTACAATGGTTGTTGAATGGACGCTTCAAAATTAAGAGTTATGGTAAAGGAAAACAATCGCATTTTTTCGGATCACAAAAATTTTTCCATTCATCATAATTTTGGAGTTTGATATATACATATATAAATGTCAAATTTTTACAAAATTTAATTTTTTTAAATTAATTTAGGTATAGGGGATGGTTTTTTAAGGGTTGACAATTTGGAATACATCGTAGATCTTGTTGAAAGAAGCTTTATTCAACAAAATTAAAATAAGAAATAAAAATTCTAAATAAGATGTGAATCCATAAAAACACTGCTAAAGCTGAGTGTTGCTTTTCCATTTTAAAAAATAAAGACCTTTATTTGAAATTCTATGACGAACGATCGCCTTAATGCACTGGCAATGTTGGTCATAAATAGGGACTTTGGAAACCGGATTTCAAAAACCGAACTTCGATGAAAACGTTTTAGAACAATTTGTATCAATCAAAAATAGACTTATAGGTTTTTCGTTTAAGGAATAAGTAGGTGTGTTATAAACTAAAGTAAATGTGTAGTATTGATAGAATTGTGCTGGTAATTATCAGAGGAGATAAGTACACTACAACTACTACAACTAATTAAAGGAAACTGGTCAGTATTTTTTTTATAATAAATTTTCTGGGAGAAAAGGGCTCCCCCAGTGCATTAAGGCACGAGCCGCTACTGGTAAAACTGTAAACTATCAACTGATAGTCAAAATGGTGTACTAAAAGATGTTTATAAATTTTATGATGATAATTGCAACAGTGATAAATATTACGTATATAAACATTTATTTTTGGATATTTTTATAAAAACATACAAAAAAAGGTTATCAGTTATCTTAAAAAAGATAACTAAAAACTATATTCTTCATATTGGCCAGGATAGGACTTTATAATTTCTACTTACTGGTAATTTAAGATGAGTTTATCCATTTAATTTAGATGTGAGGGAGAGCATACATACCATTTCGTATTTATTATGCTCTTGTTAAGGCAATGTGATGAAATGAAGTTTCAAGTCATAAAAATCAAACATAAAATAGAATACGTCCGATGGTCTGTTGGCAGAATTGTCTTCGGGCATTCTTTTAGAGAAACCCGCTCGCTGAAACTGTTGGAAGTTTGTGTTTGGCGTTTGAGGGAGCTTGACCCAATTTAAAAATGTCGTCGCTATACAGTCCAGTCTTCGGCTCGCGTGTGTTGAGTACGGTTGCTGTTCGTGCGGTTCTTTCCGCGTATAAAAATATCGAAGTCGGACAACACTTCAAACATAATTTATTTGTATCTATACGTACTCTAAATGTAAATTACCTTATACAGTTCTTTCTAAAGTGTACTTACATCCGTTAAAAATTTTATTCGCTGCATTTCAGGAATATTTTTCCTATTAATCGGTAAGTAGGTTCATTCATTCATTCAAAAAATAGCGCAAACATTTATATCTGTCTGCATACCACTCATATCAGTATCTCAGGGTTTGATAAACTTTTTGCTTCCTTTTATTAAATCCAACAATATATATTATAACGTGGTACCTAAATAATAAAGTACAGCATAATATTCTTATTTTTACGCGATGAATTAATCTCGGTTAACTGTTAAAACAGTGTAACCTAAATTTAATGATAGTCATATAAATTGTTATAAATATTTCCTGATAGTCTTGTGGTTAACCTCTCTGAATAATATTTATTATACTATTCACGCGAAAGCCGAACGTGAAAAATAGTTTTTGGGTAATAGGAAGAACCATAGGCGCCGATTTTTGAATATATATCTATGATTGTTTAACCATGGGTGTAGATAATTGTATAAAAATAATTATGCAATAATGCTGTGGGGCGGGTGAAGAAAACCGCCGAAGGCCAAGTACCGCAGGTAAACATTTTCTAATTCTAGGGACAAATTTTTACCCCTTTCATCGAAAAAAAATTGCTGAAAAACATGGCCTAACGGCCTCGTTGGACAATTTCAGGTGGCGTGCAATAAACATTTACTTTTTGCACTTGTTGCATAAATAACTATTGACAAACCAAGTTGTCAACTCATTTCGTATTGATAAAGTAGTGTTAAAATGTGTTTGGAAGCGAATCATTAGGAAATATTGATACCGAAATTGATAAAAGTACACGGAATAATTATTGATAATAATTTTATACCCGAATTTATGTTAATAAAATTGCTACTATATAGATTACAACTTAAGGCAATTGAATATTTCTCTACGGAAATTATCGAATATCACTCGTTGCTAAGGCATAAACCCTAGATACAGAAAATATCTATGAAACCGAGATTTCATTGGCTGAGAATAAGAGAATGCGTCTTTATTATTGGTACACTTTAATCATGAGGGCGATTCTTAAACTTATTTCGTTGTTTCTGAGCCGTTTCAGCTAGGCAATAATTTTTTTCTTTGCATATGTGCGCATTCTACTAAGTTGGCTTAATGTCGCTAGCATACATAATAAATACTGTATAATTTCTATATAATGTTAATAATTCTATATAATTAATATAGAATATATTAATTATATAGTTATATATAATTAATATTATTCTATATACCTAGTTAATAAATCTATATAATTTCTAGAAATTTTAAAAACCTAGTCGCAGGCACATGGCCACTTCTAATTCTAGAGTTCTATTACCTACTCTCTTTCATTTCCAAACATACTGTAGTATGAAAGAGATTTAATTATTGAATAAAATCAGCACTCTGTGATTTTCTCATGAACATTCGCGAGACGTGATGGTTTTTAGGTCGTGTTTACCGCCAACAGTCAAGCCAACTGGTTCTTTGTCTTCCTATGTGTCATACTCCATACTCGTACACTGAATATTGAATAAAACGGTATATCATGTGGATACTAGTTTGGTTCGTACAACTACCAACAAAATATTAATTTTCATAGCCCGGGTGAATAACTGAAACAGGGATAACATTTCAAGAAAATAACATCTGCAACGAATCAATTAAAGCATGGGAAAATCATTTATAATGGATCGTTTCTCAGCGGCTTTTGACTTTACAAAAAAAGAGTTGCCTATGAAATGCCTATAACTTCTCTGAAATATTTTTTTACCATTCGACAGCTTTTTTTGCGAAGTCATAAAATATACAATTATATGTTAAAAACATTTAAAATACTCATGTCACCGTCAAAATTTAAAAACAACAATAACAATTCACAAATTGTAATACAAGGGGTGTAAAACGTAAGAACACAAATATGTAGGTATTTAAAACAGGAAATTGTGAAGTGATGTCCATTACCCAAAACATGATTCATTATGTTCATAGTATCAAGAAAGTAGCATCAAATACATTTTCAAAAATTCTGATATTACACCACACACTACACACAATAAGGCATCCGCGGCACGTGGCATTCTGGCATTTATGGGCGTGGATAGTTAGCGTGGTGATAAACCAAAGAGTTACAAACCAAGGGAATTTAATTATACGTAATTTGGCGTAAGAAATATAAAATGTTCAGTTTGAACTAAAAAAGTCATAACGCAGCAGACCAAATGTAACGGAAGAAATGAAACACTGTCTTTTATTTTTAAATTGTTTTAATTGTAGAAGGTACTTCACATCCTGCTATTTCTACATGTCAAAAAACAAGTGTCAAACTCGCATTGAAAAAAAGTTAGAAATATTCTTACAAACTCATACATATGTCAATTTTTTTTATAAAACGTCAGATACCTATCTCAGAAACGCTTTTTCCTTTGGTATAGGGTAAGTTACAATATTTTTGGTTTACCTTTTCATCAACTTTTTGAAAATTCAATAATATAAGATTTCATTTAAATTAACAAAGTTGGTATTGACTTCTGTTATAACCGGAAGTACCAAATGGTTAAAATTTTAATGGGACCACCTCCCGATGATACCCTATAGTATCCAGCAAAT
Organism: Tetropium fuscum; assembly: GCA_964058915.1. Classification (NCBI taxonomy): domain Eukaryota; kingdom Metazoa; phylum Arthropoda; class Insecta; order Coleoptera; family Cerambycidae; genus Tetropium; species Tetropium fuscum. The sequence continues at coordinate 702,505 of CAXKVY010000923.1, read as the reverse complement.
ATCATCCAATTTGCTTAAGCCGCTCCAGAGTAATGGATAAACATACATAAAAATACAAGAATCGAATTCGAAACCTCCTTTTTCGAAGTCGATTAAAAACAAACAAAGCTAACACCACCGTTTGATCTCTTAACATCGGTCAATATTCAGATACAAAGAAAAATGTTTCCCCTTGATTTTGAGCCCGGCCAGAGCCCCCCACTCCTATCTGTTTTCATGCTGCATAGTGAAAAATTTGAGGACCCCTAGCTCCCCTCGTAATCATCCGATTTTTATTTAGTGGGGCTATAATTAAAGATCGACACAAAAACTGTCGATTGGTAAATCGTTTTTTTTTGGGGCGCGTTTGTAACAAAAGAAAATCGAGGGTATGGGCATTTAAAAAAAAAGTTTTTCCCGTGTCCCCCCTCTCCTAATTATCCCACCATCCCCTCTGCGTGCGGCCACATAATTCCTTCATAATAGCTCTTCCCCCCAAAAAAATTGAGCCTCTAACTCCACTCCCCCTCGCTTATCCCTCCCCCTTATTTTCGCAACTACGATTCACGCGAACTAATTATCCGATTTCGCTCAGCTTTAAATGAGCGTGTGTGTTTTGTCGTACTCATCATTTTTTATATCAACTTTTTTTTAAAAATTAAAAGCCGCCGAGATATGCAGTAAAAACTATTTTTCAATGCTTTTAATTTGTCGTTCCCCACTATATTATGTCGTTAATGTATCTTGCTAAAAAACACTTCAGCTCTTTTATGCAAAAATTTCTTTTTAACTCAAGTATATAAATAAATGAGAACACTTGTTTCGAAGAACAATAATAAGATAGATGGATAGTATAACTTAGGATAATATAGTAGCATATCGTAAATATTGGGGATATAATATGTTTTTACAACGATATAGAGAAAGTTATGATTTAGAAGAAGGTTCTGATTTAGATGAAGGTTTTCGATATTTTCTTGTAACTTGTAATACCAACATCTGGTGTTTTATATGAATTTGACTCATATAAAACTGTGTGGTCTCATTATTTGTACTGTTTATAAATTACCTAACCTTAGATTTAAAGTGTTCTCAATTATTATACACAGATGACGCAGAAAAATTTAGCAAAGCGTCTACAATATTGATAATATTTAGCAGCGTGATCGCTACTATATCTTTATCTCATCTTGATTTGAATATTAGTAAATGTTATATTGTAAACTTTACGAATAAAAAAATAACTGTGACATCACCCGGGCTAAATCACTACAGTCATTGACACTGTCACTTAATGCTCCAGGAAGCTAGAACAGTGAGTTTTATAACGCGCACTCGAAAATTTACGGATCTCGCGCCTAATAGAAAGTTCGTCATTAGTCATACATACAACATTTTATGTATGTGGTATACAATATAGGTAGGTAAGTACATACTACATATGTTACACTACACGATTACCCACATGTCTTGTTACTATCCATACCTATAATACTATAAAAAAATAGGAAAACATTAGTTCATATTATTTAATCAGAGGCTTCGACTTCTAAAATAATTTTGCTGTGGGTGGACGGTTCTTGAAACTATCTAATTGAGAGCTGTGACCTTCATCATTGCTAAGGTCGTTTCGTGGTGTAGGAAATAGCAAGGAAGATATTTTTGTATCACATTTTGCGTTGTGGCTTTCTCAAAAAAAAAATACAACCTGGTATGGTCGGTTTGTGAAATAGCGCAGCCTTTAGTAGTGCAATAAAAATAGGCCTAAAAGTATGCGAACCTTGAAAAAATTAGTATTTTAAATTGAACTTCGTCCAGTGTTCTAAAATAATATTGCCACTGCACAAGTGCACATGATATGAAAGCATTACAATTAATTTCGATTTGTCGGTGTCATTGTAATTTCATTGTCAAGTTGTTAGTATTTAGTCTCGCTGGAAAGTATCGGTTTTAAAGTTTCAGATAAAAATAATGACTCGGTGAATCGACGAAAACCGATCACGTCAATTTCTCCGGCGCGCAACATTTTATGTTTCTTCGGATGGTATTTGTAAATTTTTGTTAGATTTAATAGCTCTATCACAAGAATAAATATACTAACCAGAAGGATATCTCTCATCACGTGATCGCCGGACTTTCGCCTGCAACTAACTAATTCTAACCCGAAACTGTCAGTGAAGTATGTAGCGTCGTAGTGTATAGTCCACTTCCAAGAAGAAAAAAAAACGCCAAATTGTGATACAAGCATGAAATTGAGCACAGTTATAAAAGATGACAGTTTAAGAGATTTGACCCGATAAGCCATCCTCCTAGACCCGTAGGACAGCCAGTACAGCCATTTGTCCAAAATGGCGGACAAATAATTCTTAAATTTAAGATTTTTTCAATATAGGCAATATTATACTCTATCCTATATAACTCGAGGATGGAGAATAAAAAAATATATATATTTCAGGTCGATATGACCTCCAATGACCTCGAAGTTGGGTTATTGCTTAAAAAATAGGCATGTTTGCAGCCTTTGCATTAAAAAATTGTAAACAGCTAGCGTTTCAGTTTTTATAACAAAAAGAGAGATTATACATTAAAAATGATAAAAATCCTATTTCGTAAAATTACGCACTTATACTCATAGGTATTGCACATAGCACTCATATTCATAGGTATTGCACATTTTTCTTTGATTAATTATTGTCTTATCCTGGGTTTTTAAACACTTAAACACTAAACTTACTTATAACTACGTAAAATGTTTTTGGGGATATATACACACGGATCACGCGTAGTGCGTGGTGAACAGGTTGAACTACATTTTGTAACTGAGGAGCAAGTATGCAAATCCAGATAAATCCATACAAATTGATTCCGAGATAACCGCAATAAACTTGGTACTCATAATCCGCTAACAAATCTCAAAAACTTTCTTGCGGTAATTAATTAGTGTTGACGATAAGAATATAAATATGGCATATCTATTAAAAAACGCATACCGTTATTTTTTTTAAAACATTTAAGTTTGGATTTATCTGCTTTTGCTTGAAAACATTGTTGTTTCTGTACTTAAAACTTGTGGTGGGGGCGAAGGTGTTCAGAATATGCTTGTATTAAAATGCTATTTGAATTTTGAATTTTTATGCTTGTATTAAAATGCTAAATAATTGTTATCCTAGGTTATATAGGCATCCTACCCAAAACAGGAAACCCAATAATACCAAAACAGTTTTTAATAATATATTAACAAACCAATAATTTATTATTGGTTTGTTAATATATTATTAAAAAGTAATATATTGTAGAATTGTTAATATATTGTAGAATTTATTCCACAAGAATAATAACAAATTATTATTACAATTTTCTATGCTAATATAAATATGTATCCTTTCAAATTACGTTAAACGTGTACCAAGATCGCCTCCTTAAGACAAGCTTCCTCGTCATCTTCATGGTGCTCTTCAATAGCTAGAAACTCAAATGGCAGTCTGACTTAACAACGTCTGACTTAACAACATATTAATTTCTTAGCATCTGTTTAGTGTTTAGAGAACTGCACAGCTATAAGTATCAAAATATTATAAGAAACTTCTTTACAGTTGTTGCTCCAAAGTATTTCTCATTTAATAAGGATTTAACTTGGGTTGCTTGAAAGTTGAATTTATCCAGAGTTTTCGTGGATTTATCTACGTTTGCTTGAAACGGTTGGTTTTAAAGCTAAATTTCTATAGGATTTATCGTGATTTGGTTGAATCTGATACAGAATCTCGATAGAGCTCACACGAATGAGTCGATATCGACTCTAAAAATGCATCGACCGAAAAGTGGATTCATCTGGATTTGCATGCATTTGCTCCCCAAATATGCATTATTATATGTCGTTAAGGAAGTCCAGTATCTCAAATAAAACAATATTTCCTTAGTTACATACCCTATTTATGAATTCCTCTCCAGTCAATGACATATTATCATTATTTATTAATTTTAAAATTACCCTACAGATATTAATTAAACTCATCACAACATATATTATAATTATAGTCTTGCACATTTATATTCAGTTTATATGTGTTATATTTTTTTACACTTTATATATTTAAATTTAAAATTAAATAGTACAAGGAAATACGTAATTTTTAATTGTGGTACCAGTAAACTTTATGAAAAATAGGAATTACGGTAACATAATATAGCATATTATCGGTGAGTAACGTCTCCAATGTCATACCATTTAACTACTTAAGTAAATGCACTGTTTCAACGTTCACATTGTCGGATACAGTAATTTATATTGGAAAACGTGTAACAATAATTTCTCATTTCTTCTCGTTAACAATAATTTAGAATTGTGTTACTGAATATTTTATTAATTTAAATTGGATGTTATATCCATACAAGGATATCAATTTTCACTTTAAACAGAATAACGCGACGGTATCAGTACAAACTATACCATATACAGCGTGTGCATTGTGTGTAACCGTTCCTTTCTGGTGACTACGCAAAATTTTGCAGAAACAAAGGGAAGATCCAGAGTTCCTAGATAACATGTTATGGACAGACGAACGCACATTAAAAAAAGATTAAAGAGGTATTTATCATGATTTTTTAGAAGATGAGAACTGCCAAATATTTTGGAAGATGTACCTTTGCCTACGCGCAGGGCAATGTGATTTCAAATGACGGCTATGCAGCTAGCTCTACGCACGAGGGTCAGAACGTATTTAGACCTAACTTATCCACAGAGATGGATTGGCCGTCTTGGTTCCATTTTCTGGCCTCCCCGCTCTCCGGATGCAAATCCACTAGTTTTTCTATTGGGGGTTGCATAAAGGAGAAAGTCTATATAAAACCAATAAATAATTTAAATCATTTGAGACACCGTAGTAATGAAGCCGTACGACAAACAAATGTCACAGGAAGTGCAATATTTCGACTTGCATTCGACTTTGTGGCAGAATTTGAACACATTGAGCTCATTTTGCAGTAATATGGCAATATATGTTTTCCAAAGTAAAACATAAAAATATACCATTTTAAACACTACACTAAAGGAGCAATTTTTAAAAATCACTTGCCAGGCTAGTGCTAATTTTTTTACTGTATAAAGAGTTTAAGTTAACTAATAAAAAAAAACACTTTAATAGGGTAAACATGTTTTTTTCTTAAATGTATGGCATTATTACTTCTATTTTGTGACTGTGATCAATAGAAGGGCTATTCAGGGTCGCGTAACAAAAATTAAAATCTTATGGAAATATGGAATTTTGTAGCTGTGTCACAGTCGAAAAACTGATCTAAGCTTTCCATCTGGGATGCAAAAGAAAATGTACCATTTTTTATAACACGATTTGGATGTGCCCCTTTATATCGAGTTTTTGCTTTCCCCCTGTGGGGAGCGGGGAAGTTAAAAATTAGAAATTGCTGCAGAGAGCGCATGAAGGATTCCCATGAACGTCTTTATGATTTTAATAATACGAAGAGTTAATGACAGTTTTGCATTTACTTATTACATACCATAGTCCAAAGCCTAGATTGTCTACGCCTAAAGTGAAAGCTAGCAATCAGTGCATTAGACACACACATGCATTTAATAATGTGCACCAATGAATGAAAAATAAACATAATATCGTGATAATGAGTGTTTGACCATGAACAACAATGAAATTCTTTACTTTCTTCTTGATGAACTTGTTCACTTAACACCATGCATCATCGTTCACTTTTCTACAAGGGCAAAGCCTTGATGACTATGTGCCCTATGTGTTTGTGTTTGTTACACGGTGGAGTCAACATATGGAATATCCCAAACAGTAGCCCAAACTGTAATATATACATTATTTTAAGACATATCTTGATCAGAAAAATATAAAATTCACTATCGTTCAGTTACAAACAGTATAAATAAATTCGATTGTTAAATTGCTGGCAAAACACTAGGAACTAGCAAAACGCTATTTCTTGTTAATTATTAATGATGACACTGATTTTGAGAGCAATCAATTCATCCTTATTTAATTTAAATCCACAAAGAGAAATTTAAAATTTATACGAAATATTGAATTGGTTGCATTTCCTAAGAAAAAATTAATCAGACAAAATGGGACCCCATTTTTAACCGACTTCAAAAAAGGAGGAGGTTCTCAATTCGACTGTATGTTTTTTGTACCTTTGTTACCTCAGAACTCGCTTATAAATCAATTTTCAAAATTATTTTTTTATTGGAAAGGGGATATTTTCAAGTGGGTCCCATTTTAGTTTTATTGGCATTGGAAACTCACCAGATCAGAAAAGATGGCGAATGCACTGGTCACAACTCTAATTTGTATATGTGATACTGATAATTTTGGAAAAAACTGCACTAAAAAGTGAAACATAATTACGTTATTCATTCTTACTTAGAATACAATCAATTTATTAGTCCAATAATATACGATTATTGTTATTTTTGGAGTCGGTGTCAGCCAATGTTAACGTGTTCACGTACATTTATTGAATGCAACTGCCTAAAGCGCCACCACAATTACAAATAAACCTAAAATCAAACTTCAAGTCGAATACAATTAGAGATGTATGTATACCTACGCTACTTACCTTATGTATACCTTATGTATACCTTTGTTGTTACCGTATGTATACCTTACGCTATACGCTTCTAAACCTTGGCTGGCAGCGACTCCAAAAATAACAATAATTGTATATTATTGGCCTAAAAATCGATCGTTTTCTTAATAAGAATGAATAACGTAATTATTTTTGACTTTTGAGTGTAGTTTTTTAGAATAGATTTTTTTAAGTCGGTTTTGTTTTTTTGTGAAACATATTTTTGTACGAGTGATACAGATGTAAAAGTTGCAATATCCACTTTTAAGCTAAAATCAGTTCTTTACGGCATTTTCTGTAAAATTTTGACCTCTACAAGATGGTTCAAAAATATTTGTGCAACTAAGAAAAAATCCAATAATAAATTGTATTCGTATCTCCAGCTTAGTTTCAGAAGGGACAATATCCATTACATGGTCAGTTGCAATTACAGCTACGCAAATCCAGTAATCTAATAAAATGCCAGTCACACATCACACGCGAGCACGTCACTTTTTAATAATGTCCAAAATCCGAAAATATCGCTAAACGATAGAAGCCATATATAGCATATGCCAAACAGCACGCATACCCACGTGATCATTACCAGACCGACTTGTCTCATTTTGGACATAGTGGCTTGTTTCTAGTTCTGCTTTTATTGTGCAAATTCAAATTTTATTTTGCAAATTAATAAGGCGAATATACCTATAGGAATGAATTAGGAACGGCGAAAGGTATTACAAAAAGGGAAAATCTATGAGTTTATATTGATACAGAATATTTTTTTTAAATGAAACACTTTATTTCTCATTCAAAAAGTTTTATGTATACACGTGTGTACAATATCCGTTATCTAAGCCACAAAGCAATATTATGATAATATTCATATTTCACATAATGTTAGTTACAAAACTAATAATCTCCCAACTGTTTATTAAAACAAAAATCTATATAAAAAATACACTTCTTTCTAAAACATTTCTTTTCCTCAAGCTTTTCTCCTGCAATGTTGGTAATTATATAATTGCCAATGGAACTTTTATCTATAGCATCTATAGCACTCATCCATATATCCCTGATAAAGCTCTGGTATTAAAAGAAGATTCCTACGCTAATTAAAAGACCGTATAGATTTAAGAAGAAACCGTTTCGTCTTCAACGAGAAACTTGACTATATTGGAATAGGTTAAAGTTTTGTATTTGCAAATAAGTTTTTAAAGAATGTTACATAATTTTTTTTGTTATATTTTTATAAGAAACTAGCTGACCCGACAGATGTTGTCATGTCTTATACGGAACAACCCATCGATTATCAACCTCGAAGTTTTCTGAAATTATCCAATATTCTGTGCAGTTTTCTTAATTTTTAGTTCCGGAATAACATTCTACCAAGTATTAGAAACCTAAAAGAAAAAGATGAATGAAATGAAATAATTCGTTCTGCATGTAAAGTTATGCATGGCGTGACCAAGGGAAACAGGGATTGATTCTTATATATATAGATTGAAATTTTGTTAATTAATGATAGTTTTAATAAAAGTTTAATACATATTATTCAAATACATATTACAAATTTATTTTAGGCTAAATCTGAATTATTACCGTTTTAAAAAACACATATATTTACGAATTTACGTCCAACTCGGATAATAACACGTTCCGTAGATCGATTTCCATTGATAAATTAACTCCTATATTAAAAAGTCTATTTGACAGTTACATTTTTATCACTTTAACAGCGATAAAAGGTGCCTCGTTTTTTATCACCGATAAAAATGCCTATTAATACCTTTTAAAGATATTTTGCTTCACCTTGTATACTGCAATAGATCTGTCATTCAAATAAAATAAACACACGAGGAGAGAAGTTTCGAAAGCAAAGGGTATAAACTTGACCCAGTGGCCAAGGTACTTCTTTGTATCTCATGCATGCCTTCCGTGATAATTTTGATCTTCACGTTTTACATCCGGAACCAGACCATAACTATGAGAAGGCTGTTACATTTTATATTTTTATTTAATTATAATCATAATAAATAACGCGGTACTTTCTCCGTACATATTATATATACCTATATATTCCACTTCGCCGAGTTGAATACAATTGCCAGTGGACTAGTATTCCTGATTTATGTTTCATTTTAGAGCCATCGTAATTGATAGAAACAAAATACATGGTTATGTTTGTGAATTTGTCACCGTTTAGTCTGGAAAATATTAGATATACAATTAATCCACCACTAAATTATAGGGATTACCAAGTGAACTAATTCGTTTTCATAACTTGAAGATATATATATATATATATATATATATATATATATATATATATATATATATATATATATATATATATATATATATATATATATATATATATATATATATATATATATATATATATATATATATACTAATATTGCTCGTTGCAAAAATAGCTTTTTAAAAAGTTTTATTTGAGTTACAAAATGGAAATGTGATAGTTGTAACTATCCGAGAAAAATATAAATGTGAGTGAGTTTAATTTAGATTTTGAATGTTTGAATACAGAGACTACACTAGTCGTACTACATGATGGTACTACACTGAATTTATATGCTCGATAGAGCTTATTAAGCAGGTAGTTTATGATTACAGGGTTTTAAGAAATACACGTGCAATAATGTCAACTAACCTAAAAGTAAAACTGATATCTAATGCGAAAGCAGTGAAATATGATATCAGGGGGTTGTTATCCTTGCTACCTCGACAAAAGCACGACTTGTGAATAATAAGTGTCTGCTAAACAGACAGATAAAACGGTTCTGTCGGTCTGTTCAACCGGATCGTTACCGGTTGAATATTCGGTAATGGAACTAATTGTCATACATAATTAAGTAAATTACATCATATTAACTCATAGCCCCTAAAACAATCCACAACGCCACACAATTTTGGTAATTAAATACCAGGTAATACGGTAATATTTAAATTGGCAGTTTTGAAGTGTTGAATAATATTAATTTTCGACTCACTTGCAACTTGCAGCTCTCATGAACGCTGGACGCTTTCCTAGTTATATGCTATAAAATATTGAAATATATAACAGAATTGATAAGCATTTAAACAGAGAGTGATACAGAAAATTTATTGTTTGGGTGGAAGTAAAATTATTTAGTTTGATCTTATGTATTGATCATTATTTTTCGAAATTTCATAGAATATAATTAAATAAAATTTAATAGATTTTTTGAAACTATAATATAAAAACTTGATAACACACTGTAAGCATTGTATATTCACGCCATCTGTAGGAAAGAAATACTTCCCTGGTAGGTTTCTATTTTCTACCCAATAGGACAAGTAACGCTTCACATATTTTCGTGCTCTTAAGAGATTAATTAATTAATTAGTGTTGAAATATCTACCTGAACATGGCATGACTAACAGTATGCTTCTCTATTACAGATTATGTTAAAGTTCTTCCTCTTGGCAATATGTGGATTTTGCAACTTAATATATATTCAAGGTAAGTGAATTTCATTGTCTTTATATACATTTTATGCCTTGGAAAACATTCACAGAGTGAATATTGATAGTGACAACATTATTATAGGCATTTCAATGAGCGGAATAATCAATTTAGTAGAGACACTTACTACTTCTAAAATATTATTTATTTTAGAATTCATAGAAAACTGGTATGGAATTGCACACAAATATCGGGTATTAATAATAACAATAATAGTTTTAATTGCCCAACGGTGTACATGCACCATTTACAGAGCAACAGCAACATATTAGAGTAATAATTGTATACAACACAACACAATACAATAAAATGTAATACAATATGTATAGTACCCGTCAGAAATAATTCATATTCGTATAAAAAGTCGTATAAGGTAAAAGTTCGTACAAAAAGCATCGGATTATTGTCTCGTCCTAAGTAAAAGCCGAGGCAGGGTCGGGTTTGGTTTTTCTGAGAAGGAGCGTAAGTATAGTAGTAACTACACGCTAAATTAACCATTTCGTGCTTCGTATTGGACGCCGAGTTTCACTGTTTACCACACCCTTGTAATAGTTTATAGTAAACAATGTTTCGACCGTGGGAGAATAATTTTATTGTTTCGAGGTCACTGGAGAAGAATTATTGTGAAATGTGGATCCTGATATTGAAAACGACCTTCTATGAAATTGGTAGAACTCCAGATTGAATCCGACGATTCATATTTAGCCGAGGATTTAGAAGAAGGAACAAAAAGAAGAAAAATTTATTTTCGGACTACCAAGCAAAACAAATTTGTATAAATGTGTATAACAACTTATAAAATAAAGGGCTTTCAAATGATGTATAACACGTTGGTTCCATTTAACATTTTAAAATAGGGGTTGCTAGGGATTAGGGGGATGAATATATCAGGACCCCTTGACTGTCAAAAATGCTCCCCCTTAAAATAAAAAGACGTGTCCCGGCGATTTCTGAAATATTTTGCGGTTTTTCAATTGCAGGGGGTGGTAAATTTAAAATGAACACAGTGTATATATAATTCTTCTTCTGTGTGTTATTATTGAACTCCACCTAAGGGCTGGACTGATTTTTATGATGTGAAGTTGATTCAAGCATGGTTTTCAGCTTCACAATTTGAGAAATTAATAAATAAAATAAAAAACAAATTTCAAAATATTTTTTTAATTAATTTAAATACCTATAAATTAGGGTTGTGCCCGGCGCACTCGCCATTTGTTCTGGTATAGGTATCTTGTTAGTTCCCCGGTATTTCTTCTCTAATTAGTACTGGCGGTATCTTTTCATACCAATAGTTTTTATACAAATTGTTTCTATATGAATATGAATTATTTCTGGCGTATACTATAACATACAAATAAATAATAACATGTAGACCATAAAAAGAAATAGTGAACTGATAGAAATATTTTCTATAAACTATATAACGTTTTACGATATTCTGAATTTAAATTTACGTTTATGTCGTTATCTTGGATGATTCTTTGGGCGCTGGTAGAAGTAGTATGAGGAGTTTTTGTGAGTTTCACAGAAGATCTTTTTAGCTATGACAACTTTATTTTGTACTGAATTTTCAATATATCCTTCTGCAGCAGAAGTGGATTTCAAACCACCCAGTCGTTAATGGCTGAAAAGTCTGCACCACTGTCAGAATGTATGGAGGCAGAAGAAGGCGTTTTACAAAACTATATTTCTAATATTAAGCGTGACATTACTGACACTGACAGATTGATGACAAAGCATCTTGATTTGGAAATTTAAATTTATGCGTATGTTTCACTAAAATCGTTTATTAATAAAATATCATGCATTAATAGGGGTCATTAATACACGATTTTGTATATATCAATTAACCTCGTAAATACACGGTCGACGGAAATAGTATATTATTAAACAAGCAATTAACTATAACCATTATTCACGCAAAGTGCACGTCGCCGAGTTGTTCGAGTGAATAACGGCTAAAATTGAGAGTTGAAATTATACTTTGTCCACGACCATTATACATTTTTTATCTTGAACTAGTTGTTTTTAAGTTCCGAGTACCGAGACATGCGACATGCTATTTATCTGTCGTCAGCAAGGTCAGGGAACCTCTCTCGCTCTGTAGGTCACAATTTGCTGTGTTATAGGCTGGCTAGTAAATATTGCTCTTTATGAATGGCTGCAAGGTCAGACAGTATAACGTACTTCAAATTTTAGCGGCCAAGTTTATGTTTAATTCGGAATAACATAATATGAACAGTTCGGTTTAAATAATTAAAGAGATGCGTGTTTTATCATTTATTGTTGTGACTGAAATTTATTATTAAAATTATCATATGTAGATATATGATATATGGAGTCTAATATTTGAAAACTTGTTTTAATTCATTTGGTATACGGGGTGGTCTGATTTTTAACAGCAGGACTTTACCAGACGATAGTTCATTGAATAATAACGGTAGTTTCTTATACGAAGTATGCTCGAATTCGGCTTCGTTTCGGTTCTACATTCTACAGGATATTAAAGAAACAAATATATTTTTAAGTAAATGGATATGTCAATACTAAATAGAGGTAGATTTCTGAAATTTGGTACGTCGAAGTTCTTTTGCATTGTCTATTGAATAGTGGTTGCCATTTTTTGTCAAATATACAGTGAGGTGCGTACAGGGTATTCAAACATATTGTACTTGAAAAATCGTGTGCCTCTGGATTTCCCACAACACATAATATACACATAATATATGTATGGTCACAAATGGAAAAAGACATGTATAGCAGAAATTTCCAACCAGCGAACATGCTGAAATGCCTGGGAAAATATTGGCGAGGATTGCACCAGGACACTAATATTGTCTATGAGAAATAGGCTTCAAAAAGTTATAAACGCGAATGGTGCTTGGACCAAATATTAATTCATAATAATTTTCTTAAGTTCTCAGTTAGTTTGTTAATGTAATGGATTTTTTACAAGAGACGTCCTTACCATATAGATTTTCCTTAATAAATACTGTATATAAAATGCTGTCATCCTATAACTGACAGATACTTCAACCTAAAATAATTTTGAATGTGATCTGTTTGAAAAGCCTGCTTCACAATGGGAAAATTTCCAAAATTTCTCATAAGAGTCGTTTACTTTCAATTGAACGGCACTGTACGTAGTTTTGTTTAGTCCAGTCCATGACAGGGTTTACTCTTAGTCATAGCAGCTCGACTTTGTAGAACCAGCCGAATACTATGCCCTCATCTATATGATAAGAAAATTCGATACAGAAAAATGCATTTTCTCATTTCAATTCAAACGTTAATTAGGACTTGAATGAGCACCATTGCTGTCTAGCGTTATTATTGAATGAGAAAATGTAGGCAAGATTGACAATAATTATAATCGTCGGTATCGGATAGCAAATCGTTCCCAACTTCAAATCCATCCCTTCTCGGTAAACATATTTTTTGTTTGTTTTTTAGGTCATCCAGTGTCATCAGACCCAAAAATAATAACAGCCGAAACAATAGAGCCTCTTCAGTCAGAAGACAAATTCAGAGATGATTGGGATTACAAATTACAGGAACAGAGTAAAATCCCAGTACTATCATCCATTTTAAGAAATCATACGTTACCGCCAAAGGCCAATGGCACTGTAAGTAGGTATTACTTTTTGATTATTTTTAAACCGCTCATTTGTGTATACGTAATACATTTGCAGACTTCACAATAATTATTATCTTTAACACTTGACATTTATTATTTAAACTATTAAAATAATAGGTCAATATTTGATATGAGATATAGATATTTGCAGATTGCATTGAAATAATATTACTCTACAATATATTATTTTATTATTTTCCAGAAATGTTATTAAAACATATAGTAGTGCTCGGCGCTGAATTAATCCATAAATGTGACTTCTGTGGGTCTCGCTATTACAAGCTGAATTTGATATAAAATTAAGGCTTATCAGTAGTTATGTACTGATGTTTCAAAATCCCGAGACCGTCAAAAAAAGTTTTAAAAAAACGAGTTAAGCAATAGCAGAAGAGAAGTGATAAATTACAATTTTTGTGCTGACTACTTCCCTCGTCTTAATTTCCACCAATCACAAACGCGCAATTTTGAATTACAAATGGTTTCTAGATGGAAAAACTGTATGACAGCACCTGTCATCTGTCAGCAGTTTTTTCGAGTTTACTCGCGGCAAAACTTGAGAGCTGTTTGTCACCAAAAATTACAATACCTTTGATAACAAGTAATTATGGTCTCCTAGGACACCAGAAAACGACATTAAACAATTTTTCTGATTTTATTGTCAATAAATTTTGTAATATTTTTTTTAAACAGGGCTAGTCAGCTTATGTAGTGAAAATGAGTCACTTTGGAAGTGATTCTATGACTGATATGGATCTGGCGATTGAGAAAAGTGTACCGTACAATACCGTTAAAACCCATACGGCAATATTGGAACAGTTTACGGAGTTCTGCAAGGCAAAGAAATACGATCGTTTGGAAACTACAAGTTTAGAGCAACTAAACCTAATTCTGAAAGATTGGGCGTGGAATATGAAGAAAGACAACGGTGAAAATTACAAAGAACTAGTTGTGAAGACAATGTGGAACACAGTTGCAAAAAAAATACAAGAGATGTATTTTATGAAGTGGAAAATAATTTAAAGATATTATCTTTTAAGTCTAGTAGGGAAGCTCGTAATGCGAAACGAAGGAATTTGCAGATATGCGCCAATAAAAGGAAACCGAGCACTGCTTCATTAAAATTGGAAGAATATCATAATTACATATTTTTTAAAATAACTGATTTTTAAAAATCCTACATTTTAGGAAGAGTATAATATAATCCCCTCTTCAATAAAACGGCCCAGGATGGAGAAAAAAAATGACCGATAGTAAATGGCTGGTCCCCAACACGAAGGGTTTTTGTCCAGTCCGTCTTTTTTTAAATTCTAATGATTAAACGTTCTAGAACATCTAGAATAACAACATCTAGAATAACAACTGATAGATTATTCTTAACAGTAAACCCATCATGGAACAAAGAATAATCAAGTGGATGATACAAAAGCACTCCAGTGGGAAAAAACGAACTTTCGAAATGGACTAAAGAAGCAGCACAGAAGGCAGGATTAAATACAAAAGAAATAAAAATAACAAACCACTTTGTGCGGTCGACAGCAGTCAGTAACCTGGCTAAAGGAGGAGTGGGTGGACAACAATTAATTAAAATTACTGGCCACAGTTCAGCCAACTCAATTAAACCTTGTCTGCAAATGGATAATGAGTATTCTAACAGCATAAACACCCTTAGAAGTGACGCCTCAGAACCTCCAGCTAAAAAACAGAAAACAGATCAGGATATTCAGCCACTACTCGAACTTCTCACTGTACAGCTGGACCCATCAACAACATTAATGATTTAGCTACACCCAACATTATCAATGAGTTAACAAAGATTTCAAACAATACCACTGCTGGGTACTAAAATTGCAATTTATATTTTAATTGTACCATAAATAATTAAGTTTTTAGTATTTTGTGATGAAATAAATTACATGTTTTTCAGTTTTCAAATTAATACCTACCTACATATTTATTATGTAATGCATGTATAATACCAAAGATAATACCTTTGATTATAATACGTAGTATGTTTGGTAAGCTATGTGTATGCAGAATAATCTGTTACTCATGAAATAGTCTTGTCATTCGGGTATCTAATTTTTCCTGTGAAAAAAATCTAAAAACACGTTGCTACGTAATATTTTAACAAAATGCATTCATGCAGGTGCAAAAATATTACATTTACATTATTATATTTTACGTTGGAGCTTATGAGAGATTGAAACTTAAAACAGCTATATCTCGGTTCGAACTATTTCAAAATTTAAATATTTTTACGATTAAAAGGTGTGCGTCTCCATCTCCGAAACGAAACCCAAATCAAAATGTTATGCTCTTAGTAAATATTAATCACAAGGAAAGTTCTATAAAAAAATGTAACCAGGCAGAAGCGACGACAACAAACTGGTATTCTAAAAGTTATTGTAAATACAGACACTCCGTTTCCACAACAATTGAATATATTTATGCAGTGTTGACACTGCAACACGAAACAGTTGACACTGACGCGGTTTTCCACAAATACCAAAACGCTGAACACTATACCCGACGCGCGTTTCGCTAACCAAGTTGGCATCATCGGGAGATGATTAAAACTAAGCTAACACTAAGAGCGTACCCTATATATACCTAAATTATTATCACGGTTCAATGAGCCATGACCGACTAACCAAAAGAGCGGGCTATTTGGGATAGGCCCTTTGTCACTATTCATACTATTTCTACATTTATTAATTTCTAAACTTCCAAAAGCATCCAGTTGCCTACTGTTTTTAACATTCCTAACTAATCTTAAGTTACTGATGTTTATTCTATGATTGTTGTCAAAACCATGTTGAGCAACGCTAGATTTTTCTGTTCTTCCGTATTTGAGATGGGCTATGTGCTCCTTGAATCTAGTTTGAATAGATCGCCTAATTTGTTAAACATACTTTTCATTGCAGTCTACAGCTAATTTCATAAATCCCACCTTTCGTTAATATTAAGTATTTATTTTATCCTCTGGATTACCTAAAATTTGTTGTATTTTATTCCCGGATGAATGAACAACTGTTATTACTATATCTTTAAAAATTCTGGTAAGACGTGGTTGATATGGATGGAATTGATATAAAGTTGGAATTTTTATTTCTATTAATTTGAAAGGTCGAAGAGTTGCGAACGGTTTCTTTTAATTTACGTTTCCTGATCATTATATCAACCAGGACTAGTTGATATACAATATCCATTACTCACAGCTATATCTTGGATTAATGACTTCTCTTTTTCAAACCCTTCCTTATTAAGAGGGGAACTTAAAAGTCGGTGAATTAGAAAAATGAAGCTTGCCATTTTGTGTTGAACGCAAAGGTTTATTGCGTCATTGGGTATATATCTATATATATCTGAGTATTGGTATCTTTTCGGTATATATCAAATTCTAACTTATTTTCTGTATTCCTAATTACTAGTGCATCTAAGAATGGTAACAGTCCATATGTAAATTTAATTGAAGGGAATCTATTGTTTAATTTGTTAACATAGTCATCAATGTTAGCTATACTTTAGTATCAAAAACTTCAAAAATATCATCAACATACCTACCTTAGCCAAACTCAGTAAAAGGTGACAAATTTTGTTTCATGCAAAGTTTGGTGAGTTTAATGTATTTATCTATTATTTGTTGGCAATAGTGTTTGATTCAAGTAAATCCTTGAATTGGTCCAGGGTCTGTGGAATCGGTACACTTGGAAACAATGAGCAGACGTCAAAGTTGAATATTATTGACCTTGTTTATAAAATCATAGGAATTAATTACCGAAAAATTAGGCTGTGCATTAGGTAAATTTTCGAACTAGTCAATTAACAAGTGATAAGTGGGTGATCCAATTGCCGAGACAATGTGACGTGCCGATTTCATATATTATATTGTTACGCACGCCTATGGCGAGTAAGAACCAGTTAACAAATTATCTGTCACACTTGATATTGACACATCAATATCAAGTTCGACATCAAAACTTCTTCGACTTTTATCTTTTGAACGGCATATTTGAGACAAATTTGACTTTGTCAGGTCAACCTCCTAGCCCCAACAACCCCCAACAAAAGCAAAAATTATGGTAAGGTGGGCGAGTAAACCCTCATTTTAATGGTCTTCTGATTCTCGTTCAAGATAGAAAATGTATAATTGTCGTGGACAAAATATGGTATTCAACTCGCAATTAATAGCCATTATGATATTGGGCGACTTTCGCAACTCGCCCACGGCTCGAGACGCAAACGTCACCCTGCGTGAATATTGACTGTAATTAATTGCTCGTTTAGTATAAACCTAATTTTAGTAATTTTTGTGATCACATTTTAAATGAATTTTTAAAAAACAATCCCCGCTTAACCAAAAGTTATCTCGCGAACTCTCGGCGATTAGCAGTCAGTAAAGCATATCGACATTCGACACATTCCGAGGCTCCTATAGCTAACAATAACAGTACTTATTATGCCTAATAACTGTATTTATTTTTATTGACGGGAAAGCGAATATAGATATATAACTATGTAATATTTAGATACGATTTACGGAGGATTTTATTTATTTATACCTAGTTCCAAACCGCATGCGACGCTATGCAAATGCAATATTGGCGAATCTGAATACAATATAGGTACTTTTGGCAGTTTATACGATTCGACCTTTTTGAAATTTACATGCAAAACACCACCATTTTCAATATTACATAAATTAATATTAACTGTTTACTGTTTCATCCAAACATGTAGACGAAATAATTTGATTTAGACGGCCAATAATTTGATTTAGAATGCCATCATTACCTACCGTTGGTATTTATAAATTCCGTATATGTATTTGGCACCCAGCGCTATTTCATTGGTCAGATTCGAATTTTAAACCAATCAGAGGTCGAATGCGAAATTGCCATACGCGCATTAGGCCAATCTACATAGATTTTGGAGTATGCATTTTGTGAAAAAAGTGTTAGCGGAAAACAGACTGGGCCATTGTTTGGAGATATACATATAATCTAGTATCTAATAGTAGTCTAGTATATAATAATATACATATAATCTAGTGACATGTGTGTCACTCGAATTTTAACCAACAGCTTTGTTATTAACAATTTCATGCGAAAAATCGGCGTTTTTTTGCTTATAAAATGAAAACTATCAGCGTTAGTTTACGAGGAAATGGAAAAAATACCGGCAAACCGGCGATTTTTTCAAAAATTCATAACTTGGTCATTTTTTGAGTTGTATCGTAGATCCGCCGGCCAGTACTACTTCTTAATATAAACTTCATGTGTGCGAAGAGCAGGCACTGTCCGATGCATAGTTTTCAATCTGTGGCAATTTCAATTTTTTATAATGCAATTTTCCAGCAGGTATGAATGCGACGGATATTATGCAATTTTAATTTACCAAAACGATTTCGAAGTCTCATACTTCAAATCTTTCATCTTGGTTTTGCGTGAAAACGCTGAGAAACATGTTAGAAATAGAGCTTAATTTGACGAAAAACGGCCGAGCGCGCGAAAATAGTTGAAGAGTGGGGGAGAGCAGCGGGCATGGAGTATATACAGTACTACTTTCGCGCCGCGTGTATTTCAAGCACCCGGCCTTCACAATATTCCTAATTTCGCTATCAAAAACCTACCCCACCTTGCAGTAATGTTCCTGGTAAACCTGTTCAATTCCTGCATGAGACTTATCCATTATCCTACATATTGGAACAGCCAAGGTCGTCCCGATACACAAACCGAAAAAGTCACACACCGATCCAGCTTGCTATAGACCTATCAAACTTTTACCATCCATAAGCAAGCTATTTGATTCACTTATCCAATCCTTAGTATTGGAATTCGCAGTGACACACAACGTCATGAGCGAATTCCAATACGGATTCCAACCCGGCCACTCAACCGACCAACAGCTCACATCTGTGAGCTGTGGGTGTTGGTGAGTTTCACATCTGTGAAAACATTACCACCAACCTAAATCGAGGTCTATACACAGGGGTTGGATACACCCTGTTTGATTGCACCCGCCCAGTGTTAGCCGGCGTACCACAGGGCTCCGCACTAGGACCGACGCTTTTTAATATTTACACCCACGATCTCCCACATCCAAATCACTACAGGACCACTGTTGCATTATACGCAGATGACACAGCCACAGTAACTAACTCAAGGAGCCCACAACTATTACAGACACTAATGCACCAGCAGATAAAAGAAATAGTCACATACTACGACAAACGGGGGTTACACGTTAACGAAGCAAAAACGCAGTCGTTGTCTTCACTAATAGGAGAAACCCTACAAATATTAAAATATGCATTAATGATATAAACATCAAAAACATAACTGCGCTAAAATACTTAGGAGTCAATATAGATATATAGACGGTACAAATTCGCAAAACAAATAGACGACACAATTAATAAAGTTAAATACAGATAAGCAAAACTAGCAACCATAATGATAAATAGCAACGTAGAAACCGCATTAACTTTATACAAAGTCTATATCAGACCGATTATCACATATGCATCACCAGTGTGGTACCCCTGGATCACGCAAACTCAACAAGACAGCCTGCAAATGAGATTAATAACGAGAACCAGGAGTACCACACTACACCAACAGACAGGCATACACACAATTAACACATACATAGAAACAGTAATCATACCAGCATTTATAAACAGGCTTAACCTATATTCTATCACAACAATACACACAGCAATAGTACCAAAATTTTTTAATCCACCGAAACTACCATCACTAAACTACGTATATGGACCCTAAACCCAACCCTGCGTCCAAACCCCCATACTATGATTTGTTGCACACATTCAATTGCTTTTTGGTGATATAATAGATTTTTATCTATTATATCACCAAATATATCATTATATTTACACCACCTAGACGTAAACTACCTGGGGCGTTTTTTAAAGTGGTCTCCCCAATATAAGCCTAATCTACTATGCCACCAACTTAAGCTTCATTTGAGGTTGAAGGATCAATATAATCCTCAATATAATCCTGAATCAATAATCAATATAATCCTGAATGTCTTCAACATCTGTCTCATATGCCGGATCTGGTTCATAATGTGCAGTATATTCTGATCGGTCTATATGTATTTCTATATCGATAGGGGTATTCTCCCCGTTTCTCTAGTCTTTATCGTCTAATTCGACCACAACGTATTGGAACAAGATAAGTTTTAACAAAATGCACACGTTTCTGAACAATACAAACCTGCTTTGCGGCAGCTAGGAGCTGCGTTACAACCTTTAGCGCATTTACCAGAATTAAGCTTCAGTCATTCTTGGGGAGCTGCGTCTTGTAAAGTAGTAATGGGCCATAATAATAATAATAACATGACATAAGATGGCATAACATGTTGCTTGTTTTTAAATATGTCTAGAATAATGAAAATAATAAATTCCTATAATATATCCAGCTTTTGATGCCCATATAACTTCGAAACAAGTAGTCGCACGGAAAAAACACATACATTTGTATAGACAATTTAATTTGCTTTAATTTTGGTAACTACATATTTTACTCTAAAGTTTA
This sequence comes from Tetropium fuscum, assembly GCA_964058915.1. Lineage (NCBI taxonomy): Eukaryota > Metazoa > Arthropoda > Insecta > Coleoptera > Cerambycidae > Tetropium > Tetropium fuscum. Next base: position 681,234 of record CAXKVY010000923.1, on the reverse strand, counting down.
TAGGAATCGATTTATTGACAAATAAAAAAGGAAAAAAATAGCCCTTTCTCTTAAGATGGTGACCAAATCCTCGGGTTTTCTGGGGGGTGCAAATTTAATACGTGCTTTTTAACACCCAATCAAAAAAATTAAAATTATTTCCAGCTCGTCCTGAATTGTTCCCACTATCAGCTATTTTATACCACTTGGCGACTGGCCTGAGGATTCCATCAATTTCTAGAATATCTTCGAATTATTGCTAAACAAAAATAGCAAATTTAGAGAAACAAAACATAATCTATGACAAAATGTAAAAAATATTCAACCAAACGCAATTAAACATGAGTCATCGCACTAAATATGTCACTCGTATATTATCTGTTTTATTTTGCTTTTATTTTGTGCAATATACATATTTGCACTTTCGCTTTGTTTTCTATATTTCCAGTCCATGCACATATTTCTCACTCGTTTGGTTGAAAATTCGAATCTGACTAATTGCGCATATTGCTAAATACATTCAAATTCAAACCTTTAAAATTGGCGGTTACTTACGTCAATACATTATTCCTAATCTACAACATACACTGTTCAAGCGTCCTTTGTTAAAAAATAATAAAACGAGAGAGACAGCGCAACGAAGTCTACTATTATGTAGCTGTAATTATATCCGACTAACGCTGTTGTAGTACTGATTTGATTCGTATGATTTATATCTATGACGAACCGCCAACTTCAAAGATGTAAAGAGTAATATTATACGGAGTGTATAAATGTACCTATACCGTTGATTGAAATAATCTTTCAATCAACGATATTTCACAATAAATCAAAAGAAACAATTTCACATTAAGTAGTGCACCAGTGACCTTAAAAATGAGTAAAAATGCCCATTTTTAAATTTTTTTTATATTTTAATATATCTTAAATCAATAATTCTACTTCTTAAATAATTCTCTACAATCTGAAGATCCGTCTGTAAAAAGTTTTTCAAATACAATATATTCAAGTTCTTTGGTAATTAGAATTTAGTGTCCAAAAACGTCGAATTCTGTCAAATGGATGAGCTTAGGGACAAATTTTATATTGTCAAGAAACTCAAAAATATTTAATTTGAAAAAATTTTTGCAGATGCATTTTCAGATTGACAATTATTTAAAATATCGAATTATTGAAATATATAAAAAATCAGTAAATGGGCCTTTTTACTAATTTGCAAGGTCATTGGGGTACCACTTAATATGTTGACCGATTTAGTTAAAAATGGACGTATGCATTACTTTTAGGTATATATGCACAATCGAGAGCCATAGGCATATACAATGTGTACATATATGTATATATGGCTATATGTTAAACAATTAAGTGGTGCTATATATTTCGCTTAATAAAATAAATTTATTATTTTAGGCACGCCTGTTGTGGGAACTAGACCAAGAGAAAACAACGCATCTCCCCCAATTCGTAGATAAAGCCTTAAAACTGCTGAATTTGAAGCAAGTAGCTTTCGAAATAGAAAACTCGGTTATGTCTAAAGTATCGTGCACGGCTTGCAAAGCAGGTAACATACATTAGTAATTTATGTGAAACGAATTAAACTTCACCTGAGCAATACATATTTTAGGAGCTGGCCTTCTACAGCATTACACGCAGACTGGAAAATCCGAGAAGGAAATTAAGAAAACCATCTACCAATTTTGCGTGAGCTTGAAAATACAATCTCCGAGAGTCTGCGAAGGAATTACCGAGCTTTTTGCCGGAGAGGTCATCTATGTGCTGAGCAAAGTAAAAATCGGTGAGAAACTTATTGTATATCCCAAAAATTTATAATTATTTGCTATGAGAGCAACAACGAATATGTATAGACAATTGTAAAATATTATTTATCGAAAATAGTTTAACGTCATAGGCCCCGATGAGATATGCAGTTTCGTAATTGGGGATGCCTGTGGTGACGTGTACAACCCTTACCATGAATGGGAAGTGATGTTCCCACCTGTACCAAAACCCACCGTTGTTGATGCGAAGATGCCAGAGGTAAAAATTATATTGTGCATTTATTATTCCACAAGTTTTCTTCATCGGAATCGATGCCACGATCATATGTGCATATGTGTGCGATCATACGTCATATGTGCAAAGCAATGAAATATATCTTGACATATTTTTTCTTCATTGTAACATATGAACTTTTTGAAAAAACGTTATTAATATAAGTGTAAACCTAAATATTTCTTTTATGTGAGACAACGAGAACATTTTATTAGCATGTCAGATCCAGGTGCAGATTGGACTCCTTGTTAAGTGGCTAACTCGCAGCCCCAAACATTTGCAAAATCGAATTATCCATAGCGATTGACCTTCGTTAGACCATTTACGACGACCAACCAGTTTTGTTTAACCACCGATGGTCGAATTCAAATATGTTATTGAGAAAAACGATTTTCTGGAAAAAAAAGGCGAGTTTACGTCTATCTAAAAATAAAAAGGGTGAATTTAAGCGCTTCTTGATACTCCGGGTCGTTAGACCAACACCAAAAGCATTTTGCCCACTCACCATTATATATGTTAAAAAATTACATTTTCACTGAGGCTAAAGGAATTTTATCTTTATCCGAGAATAAAACATCATATTATTATGAACTCGTTAGACCACTTTAGAAAAAGAGTTACTGCGAAAAAAATATGTTTTAAAAAATCGTCAACTGGGGTTAACTTTACACGTCTCTGAAATCCAAGGGGGTGTTTCGGGGGTTTTCATGTTGCTAATCGTTTGACCAGCCCTCAAAGATGTAGTCTTTGTTCAGAATCGTTTGACAACCTCCTAGTTTCGTTAGACGACCCTCTCGAAACATTCGAGTCGCAATTACATGTTATAAAATCACATTTTTCACTGGGACAGTAACTTTTTATGATAATGACATCTTATCTTATAGATTACCGAAGCGTAAACCATATCGAGAGCATCGTAAGACCAATAAAAACTCAATCCTAGTTTCTTAGACCACCCATAGAAACAAGTCGCTGCGAAAATGCATTTTTTAAAAATATCCGTGCTAAATTGACGTGTCGCTTAAATACAAGTGGGTGTGTTTTAGGTGTTGGAAAAGTTACAGATCATTTGACCACCTCTCAAAGACGTCTCACCACCATTTAGTTTTGTTAGACTACCCTCTCGGAAAATTTGGGGCGCGCAATTAATTACATGGTACAAAATCGAGTGCAATTTCATGTGTAATCTCAATAAAAGCTGAATATTAATAATAGCTATTTATGTAATGATTATTTATGATCCTTTAAATAAACAAATTGGAGAATTAACTTTTGGCCCCGTCTCCAGAATCATAAATACATTAGATAATCAAAATTAAAATAATAAAAATAATTAAAAATAAAGTTGTCATTAACTATTAGTAAAAAAAAATGTTTACGAATAAATTTGGGCACCACCAGCGGAAAATCTCAGGCCGCTGGTCCTGACTAGCTCAGAGCACGTAGGGCGTGCGTTCGGAGGCCGTAGGATTCAGACAAGTTGGACTGTTAAACTAAAAATGTATCTTACCAATGGTGATTAATGGTGAAGGTTTAGGGCTAATGATCAAGGCACTTACGGTTTAATTAATTCACCTCAGATTAACTAAAGACAAATTATTATTTTAATTAAAACTACTGTTTATAGCAATAATGCAAGGAAAAATGGTAACAAATTGATCTCTCTCTTAAAAGTCTAACGTCAATCTCAAAATCCAATTTTACGTCAAAAAGCAATATGAACGCAACCTAGATTATCGCTGCTGATATGCTTGTAGGTATATGACAGTAACCAGTTGGGAAAAGTACTATTTTGTGTAACGAGCAGATTTCTGGGGAATGCTAGCGCTGAAAATAGTGTTTCCCAACGTATTTCATACAAGATTTTTTCTAATTTTCACCAATTTTATATTTTATGAGAAGAAAACTCTAAATTTTATACGTTTAAAAACAATCCAGTAGGTTGTAACCATGATACTACGACTGCAAGATATGATCACTTGGGAAACGCATTTGGAACAAAATTGCGCATGACGTCACCGCGTGACAAAAATGTATGGCGATATATGAAGACGCAAGGTTTTAATATGGTTTTATTACAAAGTTTCGTTATTTTCGTTATGATTCGACTGTTATAACTATTTTGGACATTGTTTAAATATACAGAGTGTTTACGAACTTGAGAAACATTTTATATTTTAATTTTTCTCGGTTATAAAAGCACTTTCATTAGGTTTATTTTTTGGAAATCGTTTACTTTTAGCATCTCTCCCAAGTTCGTAAATACCCTGTATAGGTAGGTACAAAATAAATAGCTGTTGTCGTGGAGCTGGTACTTTGCCCTTAAAGGTCTAGTCGTGTCTAGTACAGCACGAACATTGATGGATTCAATGACTATACACGTCTATAATCCTTAAACTGGAATGATACTTAGAATTATTGTTTGTAAAGACCCTGTGCATTTAATTAGTAATTACTGCGTTAGACCTTATAACTGCACTGGGCAAACTGCGCAGTTAAAGCAAGTGAATAGGTAAATACCTAATATATAAAAATTACTAAAATAATATATATTTTATTCTATATAATTAATTATCAAAACCTTCACAAAATAACTAATAATTTTACATTTCTTTTAAACATATGCGTCAATTTAGCTTCAGTTATTTTCTTCCGTTATCGTGTTGCTGTTCTGATGATTTTGGGGATTTTGCAAATATCAGATGTTTGTTTGATTCTTGGTTTTTTCAGTTTTAAATTTATATTGCTGATTAAATTTGTACAATAATTATTATTCGTACAAAGTGCAGTACAGCATCATCTTTCAAGTTCCACATATTTTTCGGCATTTGCAATAATTTTTCTTTAACTTGAAAATCATCATCAAAAAAATGCTTCGACCATACTCTAGCATTTTTAATATTAAAATCATGCGTTTGGTAACACTTTTGCACCCAAAATTTGCAAATATCTGCTGTAGTTGGAAAACTAAAGTATCGATATATACTGGAATAGTTTTTACTTCTTTATTATTGTTACTGGTACATTGCAAAGTGAAGCATTGTTTATCACAATCACAAATGAACAAAATTATTTAAACTTATAAAATAATGTATTTAAACTTATAATATAATGTATTTTAAAGATGTGTCAAATTTGAATATTTGAAATTTGTCACGGAATGACGTCAGTAGAGGGAGAGAGATAGGGTATCGCATACGCGTTAGCATATCTTGTAGTCCTAGTATCATGGGTTGTAACGGTGTGACACCTCGTCACTTTCATGGCCTGTCAGGTCTAAATAACCTACTTTGAAATGAACTTTACAAGACTAGTTGCGTAATATTTTACATTTCGTAACTGGTTATGAAAAGTAAGACGTTGCCTACCGCCCAAGGGTTTTGAAAAGTGTCACTTTACATGTCAAAATTAAAAAAATAAATAAATTCGACGGAATTTTATTTAAAATATTTAAATTCTAAAATATTTAAAAAAAGTTTGTCCCATTGAAAACTGTCATTATATAAATCGGAATATATAAATGCGCCCCAAAAGAGGTCTAACGAAATTAAGGGGTGGTCAAACGTCTTCGAGGGTTACGCCTTTTAAAAAAAGTTTTTACGAATAAATCATATTTTGAAATTATGAATCGTGTCTAACGTCGCTAAAATACAAGGAGTATGTTTTAGTGGCAGGAAGTGGTTTACGGATTGTTTGACATCACTCGAAGACGTTTCACCACCCCTTATTTTCGCTAGACTTCTTTTGGGGCGTAATTATATATCCGAAACGACAATATTCACTGGGACAAACTAAAAATTTTTGGTAATGGACCCTTTTCTTTTTTCCGAGGAAAAATATCGTCAGTACAGGAAAGGAATTTAAATATTTTAAATAAAATTCCTTCGAATCAATTTAATTCATTTATAGTCACCTTTTTTTTTTTTGAGACAACACATTAAATTACACTCGATTTTGTAACATGTAATTGCACCCCAAATTTTCCGACAAGGTGGTCTAACAAAACTAGTAAAACGACTTTGGAAGGTAACGTCTCTCACCTCTAAAACACAAGCCCCGATTGATATTAACTAAAAATTCTTTTTTAACTAAAATTCTAAAATATTATATACAACGTCTCTTATTTTAAAAACGTACACTATTATAACCCTAACTTATGCCATGTATGAAGGAATTTGTTAACAACTTAAATTGCCTCAATTGACTAATATATTATCGGTTAACCAAGTGCAGGCACCAATTTAGTCATTTACAGTTAATCTCAACTAAATATTCTAAAATATCAGTAAATAAACATTGCGTAATCGAATAGAACTAATAACTGTACCTTCAACCTGGTGCATTTATTCATTAATCCAAATCTCAATGACATTCAACTTTTATACGTTTATAATATATCGATAATAATCAGTGGCGACTCGTGAATAGTTTCGTCGGGTAGACACAGAAGTACGATAGGGGTCCAGAACCAATAAAATGCGATTTTTTTAGCTCAAGGTCAAATGCCTTAAATGCAAAGGTAGATTTCCAAGGGATATCCCATGATTTAAGAAAATTTGGATTTTGTTAAATTAGACAAAAGTGGACATGGCCAACAATATAATTTATTTTTAAAAATACTACCACACCACTTGTGATTCTCATACGAACAAATGCTAAAATGTCGTGAAAATGACTGACCGTGTTTCTTCTCCGTTGACAAAATATTAAGTTTTGAGAAAGGCCGTGGCATCGAAATAATTTTAAATTTCAACAAATTTCCGTATGCCGTAGAAACAAACAAATGATATTTCAACACCTACCTTTATTTTCGAATCGATTTTATAATAATTATTTCCCAAATTCCTGACCTGCGCTGCTCCACTTACTTAATGATTATTTAAGGTCGTTTGCGCCTGTTTATGTTAACGATGAAAACCAAACTCACATACGCGTTGTCAAACGATAAAAACCGTTGACCGCGGTGCCCGATCTGTCACGAAGCCTTTAGGCGAAAATTCGGTTCGCCTTTTCAATACCATTTCTAGCATAACGTAAACCGACTTACAATAATTAGTGTCGGTATTAGCGAAAGGGGGAACCCTCGGAAATACAGAGAACACGAGGCAGTTTAGCCACAGTATGAAGTTGCCTGGCCTGAACATTCATAATTCATAACGCTAAGCGACAAGAGGCGAGGTTTAGAAAAGCGTTGCTTTACTGATAGTACATACTTAGATTTATTGTACATTAAACTGCAGTATTTAAACCCCGGTTTTGTCACTGGACAAAAACTGAAACTCGTTTTTAATTATTATAATTTTTAAATAGCAATCTCACATCTAAATTTATTATATATGTCCCCACAACGTTTGACAATGACGTCATGTACGAGTAAACGCGACCATGGATGAACATGTCATGGATATAAATCATATGATATGCCATGATTTTAGTTAAATGTGCCAAGTCAGCATTGAGTGGTTGATAACCGTAGAAAAATATTAAAAAGACTGATTGATGAAACTTCAAAGACCTAGTTTGGTGTAACAGCCATATACGGTATTTGATTCAAAAATCACTTAATGTAATGGGTTAAATTCGACTAATGGCCTTATTATTTTAAACATAACTGCATATAAAATATGCTCTTTTGTGTTTCACCTTGGAATTATCGGGAAATTGATAACGAGGGACCCGCTTTCCTCAAACGGAGTTATTTTCAGCTTGACTGTAAGCAGATCTGAATTAAAAATAAAATAATACCTACATACATTATACCACATACATGTCCTTAGTGAACCATTTAATAATTGTTTCTCTGAATCTGGTTAGCAATGATCTCATTAGTCATGTGTATTCCTCGAAAATAATTTTCACGCATAAATAATTATGTGATGAAATATTAATTGGTAATATCATTGTTTAGATACATCTAATATTGTTCTTAGGTTAACGCACCTACCTTTAAAGTTCTCCACCTATCCGATACTCACTATGATCCCTATTATATGGAAGGAAGTAATGCAGAATGCGCTGAGCCACTTTGCTGCAGATTGACAAATGGACCGGCGGTGACAAAGGAACACGCGGCTGGAAAGTAAGAACAAAATTACATATTATTTTCCTCTGCTCAAACTTCAAGTTTAATATAAACATTTAATTTAATTAAACATAGTTGCGAAATTAGGTAACGTAATAGTTATTCATTATAAAAGAGGATTAACAAGCCTTTAATCCACGAGAAAAAATGGACAAAAAAATGTATTTTTTTCGAGAGGACTGAAGGGTGTTAATTCCCGACTGTACTGTAACTCAGCGTTTTATCCACGACCTCGGCGAAAACCGGTCAATTTCGAGAGTGAAAGCCGTGTGATAACAGATGAAAAATTATGGTTTTGAAAAATATCAGATTTGGTAAATCTATTTTAATTTATTTAAATCGAAACGTGGTATTATGATTTTTTCTTATCCATGCATTGAAAGTGATACTTTTTGTACGCATATGTGTGTGAAAAGTGCCAAATGTAAGTGCCAAAAGTAAAATATAGTGCGAAAAATAATTTTAACAATAAAAAAATTCTGACGGCGCCGTCATCTGAAAAAAACTGCCAATATAAAAGAGTGTCAACAATTGTAATTAATTCTTTTAATAAAATAAATAATAAAAGAAAAAATATTGTATGATACACATGTGAAAAGCATGTTCATGAAAGCATGAAAGCACTTATATGAATTACAGAACTCGCTTAGCTCGTTCCGCAGAGTTTCATATTTAAACATGTGCTTTTCACACTTGTATCATAAATATCTCTTGATCCACTAGTGTATGAGAAGACCTCTAATCTACGGAAAACAGATGTATTAAACCTTCCTAATATAGTGATCTGGGATAACAAAGTTAATCCGATTATGAAATGGGGGCCTTTTTGGGCTTCCTACTGAATGTAATAAAACTCCTGGTAATTATGATAAAACGGGAGAAAAAAACTTATAAACACATAAATATTAAATAACCAATAAATAAACATTAACTATAAAATAAAACAAAATTTATTCGATAATTTCCACAGTGGGTAACATAATTATTGTGAATAAAAATGTTCAATCTCTGGTCCACCAGAAACTTCTGGTCTGGTTCTATCAATTTTCTAATCCACCAAAATTATAGAGAATTAAGTCTATAATTTTTGTAAGACCAAAAAAGTGCCGCCAATTAGGGACTGACCATTTTTATTGACAATTATTTTGCCCCTGTTAAAACAATGAAATTAATCTAATGACAATTTTGCCACGTGTTCACTTTTTCAAAAATTGTAGGTAACAATGCTCAACAATTTTCGTAGACAAACAAATACAATTAGGGACTGAACATGTTTTAGCCCGTTATTTTTTGCAAAAATTGTAGGTGACTTAATGCTCTACAATTTTAGTAGACCAAAGAAATGCCTGAATTAGGGACTGAATATTTTAATTGACAATTATTTTGCCCCCTTCTAAAACTATCGATTAAATCTTGTTCACAATTATTTTGCTTCTTGTTAATTTTCTTAAAAATTGTAGATGATTTAATGCTCTACAATATTGATAGACCAAAAAATGCCGCCATTTAAGGACTGAACATTTTTATTGATAATTATTTTGCCCCCTGTTAAAACTATCGAATAAATCTTGTTGACAATTATTTTGCTTCTTGTTAACTTTCTTAAAAATTGTAGATGATTTAATGTTCTACAATATTGATAGACCAAAAAATGCCGCCAATTAAGGACTGAACATTTTGAATGATAATTATTTTGCTCCGTTAAAACTATCGAATAAATATTCTTGACAATTATTTTGCTCCTTGTTAAATTTTTAAAAATTGTACGTGACTTAATTCTCTACAATTTTGTTAGACCATAAAAATGCTGTCAATTATTAGGGACTTAAAATTTCATTGACAATGATTTTGCCTCTTGTTGAAACTATTGAATAAATCTTGTTGACAATTATTTTGTCCCTTGTTAATTTGTTCAAAAATGACGCCAATTAGAGACAATTATTTTGCCCTCTGAAACTATCGAATAAATCTCATTGCCGATTATTTTGCCCCTTGTTAACTTTTTTAAAAACTGTAGGTGACTTAATTAGCAACAATTTTGGTAGAATGCCAGAAAAGACCATAAAAATGCCGCCAACTTTTAAGGACCGAACATTTTTATTGACAATTATTTTGCCCCCTATTGGAACTATCGAATAAATCTTATTACAGTTATTTTGCCCTTTGTTAATTACGAATATATTCGATTTGATTCGCGATTTTCCTTATGCAATGTTATTTTGCAGGTGGGGAGACTACAGGAAGTGTGACACACCGAAGATTACAGTAGATAACATGTTGCAGCACATTCAGGAGACACATCCGGTAAGAATTCATATTGCAGATCACTGTCAAATATTTTATTATGACTTATCTACACGTTGCACTAAAATTTTAACAAGAATAACATAACAACAAGGCAACATAATAACAAGACATAATATTATGGTTTCAAGGACATCGACTATATTATCTGGACCGGAGATTTACCCCCACACGATATTTGGAATCAGACAAGAGAAGAAAATCTGAAGATATTAAAAGAAACTGTGAAGCAAATGTCGGATATGTTCCCTGGCGCCCCGATTTTCCCAGCCCTTGGCAATCACGAATCTGCACCGGTCAACAGGTGACAAATAATACAAAATAATAAACTGCATATTTTCATTTAATTAGGAATTAATAATATACTTTTAAAAATACTGCTTAAATCCTTGTATGTATTTAGTTTTCCTCCTCCGTTTGTGGAAAGCCCAGAAAGCACGATATCGTGGCTCTACGATGAACTGGACGTCCAATGGAGGAAGTGGCTGCCGAGTTCGGTCAGCAATACAGTGAGAAGGGGTGCATTTTATTCGGTCTTAGTCAGGCCTGGATTTCGACTTATATCTTTGAATATGAATTACTGTAACAACAAAAACTGGTAAGAAACACCATGTACTTTCGACGTACTTCCATGATACTAAAGCGCATATTTGTAGGTGGCTTTTACTAAACAGCACCGATCCAGCTACAGAGCTCCAGTGGTTCATCTACGAGTTGCAGTCTGCGGAATTTAATGGAGAAAAGGTTCACGTTATAGGTAACTATGATTATTATTTTTGTAATTTTTCGAACATATTGCCAGTATTAGTAAAGGCAGTTACATATTCTAAAAATCTAAATTTATGAATATGTAACATTTTAAAATATAACTTCAAAGTAGGCAGGCAACTAAGTATAAATTGATGGTTGGAAGTATTACTTATTGTGGGAAAGTAAAAGTTCCTTAAACTTTAAACTCATCGTTTTCTATGAAACAACAGCATTATTAGCGTAATTATTGAACTTTTTTTCATAGTAATTATTTAAAAACGAGATAGTTTATTAAGTGTATGTTAGAAAATATACACGCGCGAGCAGTTGAAAATAAACAACTTATAAATATTTTTTGTCATGTTAGCGTCACGTAATTGTGGCTTTTGACAGACTTATCACTACCTCAATAACCTTGCATTAAACCACAATAATTAACCTGATATTACCTTTTCTTCACATATTACTTTTCGTAGTTTTGCTTAAAATCTAATCGTAAATTATGTGGCGCCCAATAAAATTTAATTAATCAGTGTTCTTCTGGACAAGTGTAGATAAATAAATGCTAACTATTGTTTTTAAGGAAATACATTTGAATCCACTTGTTCCCCTAGCCTAGCAATAACAACTTATCATCTGCTAATAAATTAAATAAATTTACTATCTGAATTGTAAAGTAAAAATATTATTGTTAAATATTATTATTAAAATTGGCATTAGAAATTTATACCTAGCGTACACGATCGTAAAAATAAATCCATTTTTTTATTGAAACGTGATTTTCTAGTTTTTTTAAATAAAAATAAAGTATTGCTCGAAATTATTATCATATTTTAGTGACGATTCCAAATTATAATTGATTTTTTACAGGACACATTCCACCAGGACATCCCGATTGTTTGAAAGTGTGGTCTAGGAATTACTATGCTATCATAAGCAGATATGAATCAATTATAACTTCACAGTTCTTCGGACATACACATTATGACGAGTTTGAAGTATTTTATGATCATAAAGATTTAAGTAAGTGATAGATGTGAAATTTTTGTCCCAACCAAGTATGTACAGTACATCTCTTAAATATAAGAAATATAAAAATATATCCATCGGTTGAGTTTGCACATTCGTTCGGTCATGTTCATATATTCAAGTGCACCCGGTCGGCAAATCGCGACTTAATAAGTAATTTTCTACTAATAGTTTTGTCTGTCAATTGGATTTTGGTAATTTTTCCATCTAAAAAAACAGGTTGGAGAGGGTTTTGAAGGGTCTTCACATTACAAGAAAAATTCCGTCATTCAATTCAGTCTCGTTGACCGAATGCAAAAAAATTAGCACTGGGTTTCTGATGAGTCCTAGAATCCTAGATTTTTTAGTCGACAGATAGATTTCACATATCATCCATTTGGAGTGACCTTCTCGAGGTCATAAATTAATGTGTACGTTTATGTAACAATTTTATTGCTAAATGTAGATAAAAAATAGCGAGTATACTAGGAAATTGTGGGACACATGATATGTTATTTTAAATTCGATTCGATAGTCGAGAAGGCGGCAAACCAGACATACGACATCCGGCTCATTAAGTTACCCAATCCATAAATTAAGCGGCAGATAAGGTTTATATAAACAGTTTGGAGATGATAGAAATTCCTACGTTTTGATTATTGAAGCCCTGGAAACGTAGGCTTGGCAACCGAATATCATCCGATCGGAAAAATATTGAAAACATATTCAGCATTGCGAGCATGGGACCACCGAGAGTGGAAAAAGGCGCTTGATTTCTGGGCAACGCCGACGCGGCCGACGGGAGCTCAAAAGTACCGGCAAGTTGGATTTTAGGCGACTGGACAAATAGGACATAGGGTCGGTTTTCGACAGCAAGAGTTGGTTTTTTTGGTCGTGGCGGACGACGGCTCAAGGTACCGGCGAGTGTTTCAAGCGGAGTTACTAGTTTTTGATTCTTGCGCTGGTTTGTAAACAGTTTGGAGATTATAGAAGTTCCTACGTTTTGATTATTGAAGCCCTGGAAACGTAGGCTTGGCAACCGAATATCATCCGATCGGAAAAATATTGAAAACATATTCAGCATTGCGAGCATGGGACCACCGAGAGTGGAAAAAGGCGCTTGATTTCTGGGCAACGCCGACGCGGCCGACGGGAGCTCAAAAGTACCGGCAAGTTGGATTTTAGGCGACTGGACAAATAGGACATAGGGTCGGTTTTCGACAGCAAGAGTTGGTTTTTTTTTGTTGTGGCGGACGACAGCTCAAGGTACCGGCGAGTGTTTCAAGCGGAGTTACTAGTTTTTGATTCTTGCGCTGGTTTGTAAATAGGAGTCTCAAATATGGAATCTGTCACTAAACGATAGAGGTGCTAGAGGCTAGGTTGATATTAAAATAGTGCGAAGGTTACAATAGGGAACGTAAATATAAAGTTTAGTGGGTGAAGTTCTAAAAATCATTGGATTATTAAATGCGGGAGCCGGGAGCTCGTTTCCGTTTAACTGAAGTAATAACTGATAATTATTAAGTACTAACAACCAATAGCATATGTCCGTATAGGTGAGACAGCTTAACTTTCGCCTTAAGAGGTTCATACATAGGTTTCACGCCTAGGACGACGTGTTAATTGAAACAAACTGTTTTATTGCTCTCTAGCAGTGTAAATTGTCCATTAGGGAAGTTTATTTAGGGGTATTGGTCTCTCACTGACGACGGAGGATTTAACGTAAGGTATTTTCCACGTATTTTCCCCAATAAAAGCAGTAAATTTTGCGTAATTAATACTAAAACTAAATAGTAATAGAAAGGGCATCATAAGTCGAATAGGTACTGAGAAATAAGTGTGTTAACACAGAAAACTCACCTTATGCCTTAAGATGTTGGCTTAGATTTGCTCGTATGCTCTATAAATTGTAGAGTAACCATAGAATTTTAACTTTCGATCGTGAGAGGTATTTTGTTTTATCATATAAAAATATTGATAATTGCATCATCGGGGAATTTAGGGGTAAATAGTGTAACGCGCACACCCTTAGGGCCAAGGGAGGGCACCCCGAAGTCGCGTCCTGCTAAGACTTCGGCGACGATGCCTTGCCTATAGGGTGGGTTTTTAATAGAGAAGTAGCGCTGCCACCAGATAATATAAGTTTATACTCCGATATTATCGGCGGACTGTGGAGGCCGAATTTACTACCCCTCATTTAGACTTCCCCAAAATATCTACTGGGCACGCAAATCCGACCACGGCTGAAACTGAGTTAAGAGGGTCTTCCAGAAAAACCAAAATGAACGGTTAAAAACCTACTATATTGAGTTAAGGCTTAATATACACAAAATTGAAAACATGAAGAATGGTCAAACGTAAAAGTTCCACTAAATTCGTAATACGCAATAAACAATGAATATTAATCATACCTTAGTACTACGCTACTGGACCACTATTAGATCATATAAAAATTAACTACGAACACAAATCAATGCCATACTCTACGCTTTAGACTTCCGTCTACCTCTTATGTACCCAACCTAGATAGCCTATGCGGTAATTATCACTCTATTACATGACAAAACAGACTATCCTTAATTTACTGCAAGCAATGCAAATCCTATATGTTATCTCTACAACTTCTCGCAAATGCGCAGGCCTAGACAAGTAGGTACTACCTTTCATATTTTCGTCTATACAGATTATTACATGACACCATTTTTCTGATTTATGGTGAGTTTTTCAGCGCTAATTACTTATCTCGTCGATACTTACTAAACTCTGACACTCAGATGTACAGATTTATACTGTTCGACTTAATTTTCCACCTCGTGCTACGGGAAAAATTATGATTTTTCCTGGCGTAACAATTTCATTAATCCTCCTGAGTCTGCGACAGACGAAAAATACACCTAAATGACAAATTTTACATGGCAATAAAGCAGTTCATAAAAACAAATAAAAATTTACTTAGATAATAATTAATTTCGTCCGACCGGCGACTCCGGCATTTATTAGCATACAGATTTAGGTCCATATACATTTGTTATACGGGAGCCCCCTTAAATATTTATTTTATTCTGTTTTTGTATTTGTTGTTATAGCGGCAACAGAAATACATAATCTGTGAAAATTTCTACTGTCTAACTATCACGGTTCATGAGATACAGCCGGGTGACAGACGGACGGACAGCGGAGTCTTAGTAATAGGGTCCCGTTTTACCCGTTAGATACGAAACCCTAAAAACGTCATCCTACACAGGAAACTTTACCTTTAAGACAAAAGTACACTCTCTCGCCTGTACTAATATACTCTATGGTGTTAGTCTATTAAATATATTCACTTGCCGCTTAGATAAATCGAAGTAAAACACGGAACGGGCTTCTTAGATCCCCCTATCTAGGTTCTATATTTTCAAGGTTCCAAATCTCACAGCACGGTAATTTCGATGTTTATAGGGTCTTACCTGCCGGTTCCATTTACGGATTGAGAACTTGTGGGAGGATGTGGTATGTCTGGTTTTCCCGACTTCGAAAATATAAGCAAATATATATTTATACCAGAGGCATCTTTCAATTTGCTACTATATTTCACTATTTTTACTTACAATTAGCAATTGTTACAATAGAATGTTATGTTGAGGTATACATTGAGGTCTATACTCAATGTATAGCTTTGATCAGTTTTATAGCTCATTTTTGTGTGTCCTAACAGTGGTCCAGACAGATAATAGTAGACTTAGTAGGCTATAAATAATTTTCTTCGTCGCCATCGTCTTAGCAGGTTGCGACGTCGCGTCGGGGCGCCTTCCGTTTACAAAAATTCAATTTTGATCATATTTTTGGTCTAAATACCCCATAGTACGACGGGTTAATATATGATACTTGGTAGGGATATTATCCAAAAATGTTTGCATGTTACCACAATATAAAGCCATTAGTGTCAGTATAAAGGCATAAAATAAAGTTAATTTTATTTAATTTGAGTTTTTATTTAATGAGTTTATTTAATAAACTCATTGGGCCTCTGCATTAGTTCCGGGACCCCTGATATCTAAATTAATCTCTTGAGGTACTGGTCTCGGGACCCAGAAACTGGACGCCCTAATTTCTATCTTCTATATTTCAGGTCGGCCAATAAGCATTGCTTATGTAGGACCATCGGTAACACCATACTATGATCTAAACCCAGGATACAGGATATACTATGTGGACGGAGATCATGACAAATCCACCAGGGTAAATAAATAAGAACTTAACAATTATTGATATATACTATCATCTTAGGTCTATCAGGCATTTATATAAACAAATTCCAGGCGGTTGTTGATCACGAATCATGGACAATGAATTTAAGGGAGGCGAACCTATATGGCTATCCAATTTGGTTCAAACTCTACTCCGCCAGACAAGCATTCGGTATGGATGCCTTGAGACCCCAGGATTGGGATGACCTGGTAGAGAGGATGACCAATGACCCCAAGCTATTTGAGTTATTTTACAAGTAAGTTAATAATAATTGGTCTTTTTAATTTTTTCATGGCTTGTTGTGGTTTATAAAAAAATATCGCCGTATTTTTAATTTTTTTATGCCGAAATAATATTTTTAATATTTATATGCGCCCGCTTATACGTGATGTCGCGTATCCTCCTTTAGTGACGCCATAGAGTCTACGACCTTGATCATTACACAACGATGTATTAGTACTATATTCCAAAGTTGGTTCGCTGCTTTTCGACAGTTGACGTTGAAATTGACTTTATTGACACTTGACTTTTACTGATAAATAATCTAAATTTGACATGTCAAATTCGTCCACCATGCTAAAATCAACCGTCGGTAGATTTTCTGCACTTGCTTTAGAAAATCCTGGCTCCCTTTTCTTACAATAATGTACAGAAACAAAGCAAAACACAATTCGTAGAGGAACGTACAAAACATATCCACAAAACTGAGCGTAAACAACTACAGCTGTGGGTGTGGACTATTTAGGCGTTCTGACAAATAATGCTGCCAACTTAATTCCAGGCTGTGTGACGTCACTCAGTCTCAAGGTCAAATGAGTGTTCAAATTGCTAAAATAAATATTTATTTCTGTATTAAACACTGAGTTTATATTCGAAACAAAGTTGCACGAGGTGAATATCTATCAGTTTCCTTTCAAATAAACATATCTGTTTTGAGATTTAAGAATATAGTCTTAGGTATAGATAAATTGCACAATGAAAAAAAGTGTTTTTAAAATGCTAAAAAGACTATAATCATATAGAACTTAACCCATCTAGCCAGTGCGGCATAAATATACGCGAAAAGACGCTATTAATAATATTTTGTGCAAAACTTTAAGTGAAGTGGCAGCAACACCACACTTGACGAGAATCCGAGAATTAGGATAGAATAGTGGAAATATGTAAGGTCACCAAGAGACGCTGACATGAGGAAGGTGTGTTAACTTTTTCACACCCTTCAACCTCTAAGAAAGTCCATCACTAACACCAAAACGTCAAATAATATCGCGACCCAAGATCCGATTAATGAGATCCGATATGGATCAAGAAGAACCAGAAACACCAATGAAACTAATAAAATCACCCCCAATTATAGTACATAGAGTTTTCGACAATTTCAAATAAATTACCCAATATCTGAGACACTTTAACAAACAAATTCTATTAGAAGCAAGCACCAAATACGACAATTTTATACACAGAAAACACTGAGGACTGGAAGAAACAAGCTTTAAAAATTCGAAAACCGCTTTTAAAAAACCTTATTTCTGTTCAAAATATGTAAAATATGTAATTGAATATTGCCTAAAAATCTGTATGTATAAGTTCCTGTGTCCTTTAATTTAAAAAAATTATTTTCCTTTCCGGGGCAGACTGGGGCACTCTTTTATTATGTATTTAATATGTGGACATGGTGGTCTCTTATGCGCAGACGTTGTTTTTTTGGAATATTTTTGAATAAATGAAGATAATTAGAAATTAAAGTTTGCTTGCAATTTGCAATATAAATTCAATTATTTCACATTTATGTCATAGAAAAAACGTCAAAACAGTCTATGCTATTTAAAGTACTTTAAAAACCTAAATGAATCCTTCACCAACCTACTAAACATGGAGTTAAATTTAATTTTAAATAACATACGTTACTATAGAAATTACAATATACAATAACATTTTTTCACTAAATTATCGTGACAAAACCAGTCACTTTTATATTCTTTTTGCTGTTTTTTTCCTTCTCTTTTGGACGTACATTTAAAGGGGTTTTTCATTTGGTATTTTTCCCCTCAAACCAACAATATTATCTCAAAGAGAGATTGTCAACTTATGTTATCAATAAAATATTAACTTTAAATATCTCGAAGCCCTTAAGATTGTCAGATAACCCAATTCCAGATAATACGTCCCACGACGCAAGGAAAGGATCTAAAATTTGTTTCTAACATCCCGGACCCCCCGGTGGCGCCCAGCCACCGGGGTGTCCACCGGGGGGTCCATCGGGGGGGTTTTTCAATTTTACGGTGCCTACTGCGCGTGGACGTTTGGCTGGACCCGGGCATGGGGATAATCCGGGATGTCTTAACGTATTAATTAATTGCAAAATACATAATAATTAATGCAAAATACATATTTGATTTTGAGGTATGTATATACATTGAAGGGTTGGGGGTGATTAAATCAAGATAAAAATGATGATTTATTTCAACTGATTTTTTTTACAATCTCTTATTAAATGATAGTCAATGATAGTGTTGAGAAGTTTTATTGAATTGAAGAAGTGTGGTACAGTTCTATGCGGAATGACCTCTATATTTCAAAAATGCAAAAATATACAGGATATCCTATTTAAAAATCAAAAGTTGGGGCCACTTCCTGGGAAACCGGGAGTCTTACGAACTTGAAGAGTATATAAAAAACTGCCGTCTTGATATCTTATGACGCATGCCAAGTTTCATCTCGAATAACAAAAACAATACCAAAGAAGCGTGTTCACAAAAAAACTTAATTTCAAAATTTGAATATAAAATTAATGCTCACGGTTATCTCAAAAAACTGAAAATAATTGCAACAATTACTTTAGACAAATAATGTTAAAGACTACTACACAAACAGACTGTATGTATCATTTTTCAAAACATCTACAACATTATTTAATATACTAAACCTAAAATGAAAGTACATTATTCTAGGTATTACTATAAAGCCAGCCCTGTACGTCCAACGTGCGACATGGCTTGCAAGAAAAAAATATTATGTGATCTGCATTCTGGCAGATCACACGACAGAAAAAACTTGTGTGAAACAATTGAGTCTAGGATAGACAATTCAGCAAATACCAGTTGGAAGGAATGGTTGTATAACACAATATCAGTCTCGTAAGTATTGTACGATTTTCTTACTACCTATAAATATTCTGCCCTCCTAAGAGGTCCTATCTGCAACAATATTAGATATTAATATTAATAATAATATTAAAATATATAAAGATGAAAATATTAAAATATACAATAAGAATTTCATGTTTCTGTCCTATTGGACTCGTTCGTACACTGTTCACGAATTGTTTTCATGTACATTAATGCTCAAAGACATATCTGCAACTTAACATATATAACATAATAATTGGTTCTAACTGATAATAGTAATATTATGCAACGACCATTTAATATATGTCTTAATAGCCATTAAATGTTAGTTGGATATACTATTTTTTCTACGACCAGTCATAATGAAACACAAAAATTAACACTTTATTCCTGAAATTTATTAATTATAAATTACAATTTAGGAAATATTATGGAAACTATTATAAAAAGCTATTACACAGAAATATTGTCTAAGAGTCTATATGCTAAGTGTTTCTGTCGTAACAATAAGCTTTCGGCTTTGTGACTTAGGACATTTATAACTAATTATATTAAGAGGGATTGTCCTAAACGCCAACTTACTAGCAATCTAACTTCAGAATGTTGTTGTTGGCATTTTTAGTTCATTAGTCTATTGCCTATGTCGATAAAAAAACAGGGGCAAAAGGAACTAATTCGTTTACTGTATTTTATTGTTTCATATGTGTTCAATAGGGAACATGAGTAAAATTTTAAATATAAAAATAATACTAAAAAACAGAGCGTAACGTTGTAATAAGACGTGTACCTCAAAAGAAAACAAGATTTCTAATCCCGCGCGATCAGTATGAAGGATCGACAAAATTGAAGCGGCCCGAAATTAGCTGTGACGTCACCAACTACAATATTCGGTAGGCGTTGCGTCGGAAAGCGGCCGAATGAAGTATGAAATCAAGCGGTCGAGTGCTGGGATCTCTCGTAGCCGACCGCCTCGTCGTTTGTAAATTGTAGACTGTGGCGTCACGACTTTGAACCTGTTTCAAACGGGTCGCTCGCGCGCGAGACTTTAATAATTTATAACAAAATTATTGGGAATTAAGGCGTCATATTTTGCATATCTTATTTTTCAGTATGGTAGAACATTCTTATACAATAAAATAATTGGGAATGTTCCCTATTGTACCATAAAAATTATGAATCGACAAAGTGCGAAATCGAAAAAGTTAAATTAAGGCTTGAATTGAGAACCGAGTAAATTATCCATTTTTAAGCCTTTTAACTTTATAACTCAAAACTATGTATTTTTAGTATATATACTTAGTACGATTTTTTGTAGAGAATCATATTTCCTATCGGAATGCCCAATTGTAGTCAAAAAACTTTTTTTTTTGAACAAAATAAGTAAAAAAAACTTTCTTTTTTTGTTTTTATTTTGACATGACTAATGAAATTTCGATTCGAAATTTCGAAATTTTGACATTTTACATGACTAATGAAAATTTCCACTTATTAATTTCACACGTAAAAAATTTCCCGATTTTTTTGGGTTGCCATGGTAACTTATCAATAAACAAGCCTCTGCTCTGATTGGTAAAAAATGGCGCTGTGAAATTTTCTTTTAAAATTATTAAAAATAATAGCGTATTCTTCCATTTCAATAATATTGGGACAATACAAAACTATGTATTTTATTAGAATAATATATTTTAAAGTTATACCGCGCCCTAATTTTGTGTGGATCAAATAAATATTATTTTAATTGGACCCCTTCAAGTTTTAAAAATAAAAATACCTATATAAAAATATGAAAAATATTTGGGGTTAAACTTAGATATACAAATCTAAGTATCTTGAATTATTTTGCAGATAAGACCTCTTTACATATTATACTCAATTGACTAAATTTAGACAATAAAAGCAATAAATAACCTTATGGTATTTTTAGCACTGGTAGTCACTGAATAAAAATACGAATTTCTAAAATATTGCAATGAATCTTTTGGCGTAGTAGAGACATTTTTTTAACATTTCTTCTGGTATTAATGGGAACAAAAATCAATATCACAAGAACCTCCAGAAAAACTTAAATTATGTAGAAATTAAATATTCAGGAAATAATGTATTTTCAGTTGACTTAAGTATCCCCTGCATTTAGAAATTCTAGTCTTTATGAAGTCCCTACCTACCTGTAATAAATACCATTTTCAACTGATTTTTTCTGGTGTTGGTTCTTACCGAACTTCTTACTAATGTAGCTGGTTTTACTGTCTTTTTGTATATACATCTTTCCACTAAACTAATATTTTCTTATAGCGTGGTGTAAGGTGCTCAAACACAGCTTCACACTCAAATTAAAATAGGTATGTACTATTTTCTCTTAAAGAAACAGCTTAACGTTTGTTCCTTTTGATGGAAGAAACACATTTTGGGTATATTTTGTGTAAAATGAAGATGATCGAGCAGTAGTAATTAGAGTCAGATGACGACAATTAATTACGAACTGTGAATTATATCAATTCTTCATTGCAACTGTAAGTATCGCAATACATTCCGCAAAAAAGGAGCAAACTGGCAGTGTGTTCTTAATTTTAATAGCAGGAAACTTGGGAGAAGTATCGTAAATCTCCTGCTATATAAATATATAGTTACTGTTGAACAAATAACCGTATTCACAGTTGAACATCCATAAAACACAGTTGTTTATTTTATGACATCATATTACAACTATCATAAATTCAGTTATTATACAAAACAGTGTTTTTAATAATAGTTATTGTTGTCACATGTATCAACATGTAACATATTTGTGGATCTCATTGCTCCCCTCTTTTATTATAGTAGGTATTAATTCCAATATAAAAATGAGTTGTAAGTTACCATGCGTGTTAAAGTTTGGCATTTACTGGAACTGGATATATTGAGGGGTTGGAAAAAAAAGACAGGATGAAGGCCCATAGATCCTCCCTGAAAATCCACCCCAAAATCAACCCCAAAGGTGCATTTTTTAGTGTTATCGAATTTTATCGGAAACTATTACTTGTTCGAAAAAATCTATAATCAATTAATAAATAGTCAAAAAAAAAGAGGTAAATATAGGGTAAAAATAAAAAATATGAAGAACTAGACTAATACTACCTATATTTAATAAAATTAGAAACTAATCTTCTAATTATCTATTTATTTTGAAAATAAGTAGTTATTTTGAGTTTTTTCAGTTATTTTTAAAATTAAATTGGCCCGCTCTACGGCAAGGCAACACCGCTTTTAATTTTCAGCGGCACCGCACTAAACGTAATAGCTTGAATGACCGCAATATGATACTCAGTTATTCCACCGCATAAAATAGTGTGTGAATAAGAAATATGTGAAAATTAAGGTAATTAGGTATATTAACAACCAACAACAGTTATTTACATTAATATAATCGTCTAATATATACGAATTTAGCGCATATTTATGCCTTTACGTCATACAAACAATACCATGAATATGATGAAGCTGAAACTAGCAGGTTTTAAGCTGACATCGGGTTTTAAGGATTGGACGCCGGAGCAATGGTTCTCACGCAAAAATTAAAACTTGTAATTCGTGGGAAGAACGCTCTATTTTAATACAATCAAGTGTAAAAGATATTTTGAACATGATTTTCGATTTTCCTTACCGTTCCAGTGCCCAGTAGGGTGCACTTTAGCGTCCCGCGAGCGCTCTCTTCGCGCGGGGCGCGCCTTAAAAATGCTGTAAAAAATAATCTATGCCAAAGGAAACTCCGGCACTTGGTATTTCGATAGATTAAAGTGTACAGAATGGTTTGAAAGCGATTTAGGAGTTTCCTTACCCTTGCAGTGTCTAGGAGGGTGAATTTTATGGGTGTATAGAGATAATCTGCCTTTGGAAATAGTGTCGATAAAATGTTTCATTGTAAAACATCCGACATTTCACGCTGTATATTGAGCGGAGCAGAAAACTCAGATATAGCTGAAACAGCAGAAATCGGAAGCCCTCAATACTTTGATACTCTAGTAATCTATTATGGTGGTGCTCTGTGATACATCTTTTAAATCCCACTTCAGACACGATCACTTCTGAAGATTATGTAAACAGATGTTTCTTGACATACCTACATATCTCCAAAATTCAAAAACATGTCTCAGTTGCACATAGCGTGTGATAGTTATTGGAAAATAAAATTGGACCATTAAATCGGATACAAGAGAAAATTACGGTACCAGTGCCAGGATCAGAATCAGTTCTACGACGAAAATATCTTGAAAGAAATGGCTTGAATTTCTACGGAACTTGTAGAATAAAGCTGATCTTATTCTATATTTAACGACTCATGTTTGTTCAAAGCTTAAATTAAGACCCCAGTGTGATTTCTACATTACTCATGAAAATACTGTTCGACATTTTGGCCCGGGAACAGAAATGTTTGAAAATTGTGATCACAAAGAAGCAGATACTAAAATTATTCTACATGTAATTAATTCATGCTCTAAAACAGGTTCAAAAACACTTCTCGTAAAAAGCGTAGATACCGACATAATTGATATCTTAATGTATCATTTCGAATATTTTCAACAGCTTAGTCATGATTGTTCAATATACCTTGATTATGGAACGGGAAAAAACAATATAAAATTAAACATCGAGAACCTTTACCACGTTTTGGAATAAAATTTTTATTTACCACCCTAACAGGATGTGATTCCACGTCGTTGATAAGTGGAAGACCAAAAAAGACCGCATTCCTTGCAATGCAAAGAGGAGAAGAATCACTAATATCCCCAAAATAAACCATTGACGTCTATTGAAATAAACTCTCCCTTGTTCAGTGGACTAGGAACCTTTTTTGTTAAAATTTACCGCGGAGATTCAGAAGGTTTGAACCAGCTTAGAAAGGAGATATTTTGTCACCGGAACAATAACCCAGAGACTCTACCTCCCACGCAAGCTGCCATTCTGCTACACTGCAAAATAGCTCTTTATAAAACGAGCGTATGGGTGTCACTGATTCATGCTCCAGATCTCTCTGATTTTGGCTAGGTGAAATCTCCCGAGGGCAAACTTATCCCAAAGGGGATATCAATCCTATCAATAAGTAAAGCTTGCGAGGACTTAATCAAATGTAAATGTAAGAAACAGTTTTAAAATGGAAACTTTATTATGCAAATGTGTGTGTGCAAAATATTGATTTGATGTTTATAAATGTAAAGTCTTTGGTATATTTTTGATTTTTCTGTTGTTAATCTTATTTAACTTATAAATTAATATAAGATAAGTAGGTAGGTATTTATCTGTTACACTCACAATATTTCATCTGTTAAAAACAGATCATTTTAAAAAGTAGGAAATATCTATAGGTATGTCTTGTATAAATATCTATAATATGTCTAAATACTGTTAGTATTGTAGTTTTATATTTTGTTGTTGTTTTTTAAGATTTTATATTTTCAATTTTTTTTATATTTTATAGTTCAAAATTGAAAATGTTGAATAAATGGAAATTGTAGAGCGCATATATTTTTGCAATAGCTTTGGGGTTGTTTTGGGTTTATTTTTTGTTAAAAATAAACATATTATACTTACACCAATCGATATCAAATTTAGGAAATCTTAAAATTAGGATTTTTCCGAAAAAGTAAGTTTCTGAGAAAATTGGGAAAAAATTTTAAAAAACTACCTTTGATGGTGGTTTTGGAGTAGTTTTTCAAAAGGAATCCCCAGGCCTTCATCCTATCTTCATCCTATTTATAGTCCCCTAATAAAGACTTTTTGGGTAAAGGCCAAACTTTAACACGCACGGTAACACACTATAGGATTCATACCTACTAATTAGTACACTCCCCTGCTAAACATTCCGCCGCCCCTAAATGTTTGATAGTTTTGATGTTTTATAACTTTTATATTATTAATCCGATTTCCACAATTCTTGCATCAGCTTGTAGACACATGTTTGGTCTTTACTCTCAGTTAGTGTCGAATTTAATCTTAATGCTTAGACTTATGTTTTACATGGGTAAATCAAATTGATGTTTTTTGATCATAAATTTGAAACACCCTGTGGATGGATCGACGTCGAAAATTAGGATTAAAAATTCTTTTCTGCTATTTCGGACTGATTGGTGACATTTTGTTTCTTGAATCATCTTGCTACCCCCTTTCGTTTAAGAGCTAACTATTTTTAAATAAATTGCTATCAATTTTACGATGTTTTTAGTTTTTTAGGGTTCCGTACCCAAAGGGTAAAACGGGACCTTATTACTAAGACTCCGATGTCCGTCCGTCTGTCACCAGGCTGTATCTCATGAACCGTGATAGTTACACAGTTGAAATTTTCACAAATGATGTATATCTGTTGCCGCTGTAACAACAAGTACTAAAAAACAGAATAAAATAAATATTTAAGGGGGCTCCCACACAACAAATGGACACGGACCTGAATCTATATGCTAATAAATGCCGGAGTCGCCGGTCGGAAGAAATTAATTATTATCTTAAGTAGGTAGGCATTAGATATCATAAGTAGATTACGCAAGTACTTAATCTAAGTCAGTACCCATAAGTGGGGCTCCCATACAACAGACATGATTTTTTTGCCGTTTTTATAGATAATGGTACGCAACTCTTCGTGCGCGAGTCCGACTCGCACTTGGCCGGTTTTTGACAATTAATATTTTTGTAACAATAGCTTTTAACCTTACGTATACAAAAAAATATTTTTATTTAATACGATATTCAAGATACACACGCTGGCGACAGTAACATTTTTCAAATACTTACAGTGTAGGCTAATCATATTTGAAAATGGTATTACTACCCCCAGAGCGAAGCTCTGGATACGACACTGACCCCGGTACAACATAAGTTAAGCTTTAAGGTTAAGTTAGAAGTTAGACAATAACTGAGAGTAAAGGCCAAATATTTGTCTATAAGCTGGTGCAAGAATTGTGGAAATCGGATTAAAAATATAAAACATCAAACATCAAAAATTTAAGGGTGGCGGAATTTTTTGCCGGGGAGTGTTAAGGTATATTATAAATACATGTAGCAATATATACGATTTATTTGGTTACATTTTGTATGATATCAATTTTCAGGATGTCCGTTCTGATGTCAATCCCTAGGTTAACAATTCAACTACCAAAATACGTTTTGGGACTTGGATAAGAAGAAATGGTTTATGCAACCTAACATAAACCTTATTTAAGGTTTATGTACTTCATTTGAAAATTGGGGGTGGATTTATGAAATACATTTATCTGGAGCCTATATACAATAGTATTTAGACACGTATGTATCTGGTACTTGGGTACATTTTATTTCTGATTGACTCTCATCTTATTTTCTGGACAACTGCTTTATATTTATTATAGCTCTCTTCACAGTCCACTCTAGCTCTAGCTATTTAAGTACGTATAGTTTTTAAATACAATAATGTTTTACACGACAAATCCACCCTTAATAGTTAATAAGTTATTTAAACCAGTAGTGCAGGCGATAAAGTAAAAAATACACCAAAAGTTAAAAAAAATGTTATCTGAGACATTTGTTTAGTAAATGTTAAAATCACAAAAATCATTTCTGGGGATGGCACAGAACGCACCCAAGAAACCACCCCTTTGGTGAGAAAACCATTATTTCCCTAACTCGTTAACCGTTGAAGATATCGAAAAATTGCTTATGTAAAAAAACAAACATGACTAATTTTCTAAAAAAAGTGGTCTTGCATTTTTTTGTATATGTATGGCATAGTTTTGGAAAAAATCGATATTGATATTCGGCAGTTTCGGAAAAAATGTTTTTTAAATGGTATGATTAAACAATACATTTATAATACTCTTACCTTTGTATTTTATGTTCTGGACCAGGTACATTCAAACATATTAAAATATAAGGACGCTAGATTAATTTTAAAAAAATACTAAAATGACATTCAGGCATATTTGATTTTTTGTAAATATGAACATTGTTATTCCAAACTTTGTCTGCATCAAAGTACTACCTTGAACTAAAAGGCATTTGTAATGTATATTAAATCAGTTATTTTTTATTCCCCTGTAAATAGTTTAAAGCGCAAAAAATCAAGTGATTACTACATTATATTGTTATTTTTATATACTCATAAATATCAATAGCCATCACAAATTACAACAAATGAAAGTATTTTATATCCTCTTGAAAACCCATTTTGGTTTTTCTTCCTAGCTTGCTTTGTTTTCGAATATTTTTTCTATAGGCTGCGCAGAAAGAATTTCAATTAATCGAAAATTCGCGCGCATTAAAAATACAAATTTTAGAATTTCTTCAATGGTGATTTTCTTGAAAACTATGGGATACTTATACAACAAAAATAGAACTTTCTTTACGAAATTAGTCAAGCATTCTTTTTTATACTAAGTAATTTTTTGATTGTCTCAACGGTTAACGAATTGTTAGCGAAATGAGGCTTTTCTCACCAAAGGAGAGTTTTTTGGGGAAGTTGCGCACCACCCCTAGAACTGATTTTCATAGTTTTGTGATGTACAAACCGTCAACTAACAGTTACTGAAAAAATATCTCAGATAAAATTTATTGCGGTGGAAATTTATATATTTATAATTACTGGACTACAGGTAAGAAGTCATTTTTTAGTTATTCGTTATCTTTGTACATTTCTAAATATTTTAGAATTATCGCTCTTATTCAAAATGACTTACATAGTCACTGTACTGTTATTATGTGTAAGTTTAATTGAATAATAATTGTATCTGTGTTGTATTGTAAGAATTGTTGAATATTTGTAAAATATATTTGTTTCTTATAATATTATTTTATGTTGTGTCATTACACACAAACTTTAGGTACCGAATGTACTTTGTATCTACATGACAATATATAAACATATGAATCTATTTTTTAAATGTATATATTGGTGGATATTGTTAAATTATAGAAATGTTTATGTATTTTATTTATATGTATGCTCTGAACAAAATCCAATTCCTTCTGAATGTAGGTAGGTACAGTATATCTCGGATATATACGAAATTTAAAAAATTCTTTAAAGCCACATACACCGCCGCCGCCTAGAAAACCGCTACTCCGTTAGATATCTACAAGGTTGAGCACAGGACCGTATTTATACTTATTTGATATTGGTTCCATTAACTAAAAATATACTTCAAATATTGACAGACATATTAAGGATACCTGCTTGGTGCAAAAAACGGCTCTAATATTTTTCAACAAACTCTTTCTCGAAATGCCTTTTGAAGTAGAGCAAATAATGTTATTTGTAATTACTATGAAAAAAAATGTTTTTAGAGACGCTCATTAATTCATGTTCAAAATGAACGCACCATTACCTTTTTCGTAATCTGGAGTCCGATTTCAATGATTTTTTTGCATTGTAGGTTTGTTTCTTGAGAATGTCACTACACTTCTTGTTTTTAATAAAACGTTAATTTTCAATTTATACCGGGCGTAAGAAAATCAAATTGTAGCGCCGTATTTCCGATACGCCGCCTTTTTCACTTCTATGCATGATTAATAATGTAAATTTAAAATGAAACAAGTTTATTAAATAATGAATACAAAGTTTTGAGAAACCTAATAACGTGTAACACCGCATCTGGATCGGAAAACTGCCCGCATTCGTCGTGGTAAACTTCTTATTAGCTGTTCTACGCTTTCCTGAGGAATGTCTTCCCATGCCAAAAGAACAGCGTTTTCCAACTCTTGAGGATTCTGCGGTGCGGATGAATGACGTCTATCCGATTTTTTTAGAGCATCCCAAAGATGCTCTATAGGATTCATGTCCGGGCTCTGCGGTGGCCAGTCCATCAGCTGAATATTGACCTGATTTAAGTATTCCAAAACCGGCGCGACCGTGTGACTGAGGGCGAGCATCGTCTTGCATGAAAATAAACCGATCCCCTATAAACGGCGCAAAAGGCATTACGTGATCTAGACCAATATTTTCCAAGTAAAATTCATTGACCTTGGACGAATTGGTACTATGTACTGGCATTATATCAAATTCCTCCCCAAAACATAGACATAGACATAGACCCCCATAGACATAAACATAGACATAGACCCCCAAACGGTTCACATATTTACAATAGCTCCTATGAGACCGTGATTGCTCGCGTCTACCAATTAGTAATCGGAATGTACACTGGAGCACTCCGTTTCCTACTTGATATGCGTGACAACTGATTTATACAAATATCTAGTTGATGAGATGTTGGGTAGAGTGGTAATAGCTCAGCGAGTAAATCGTGTGCTACATATACGTAGCCAATGACAGATGATACACCCATTGGCGTAAGGAGCTGTCAATACTTATCCTTAATTTTGCTTGCTGCGCGTGGATGTCTGGCTCGAACCGGGTATGGTATTATCCTGGACGTGCTTTCCTGTACTATTTAGTTTAAAAATAAACTGTTGAAATTGAATTGAATTGTGCTACATATACGGAAAGCTACGAAACGTTATGCGTTCGAATCTTGCACCTTTTGCTATTTTTTTCTATTTCTTTTTTCACTTAATTATTCATCGTTAAATATATGTATACATGGAGTAAGGTCTACCCAGGAGGACCCAGGAGGATGGGCGGAGATAGGAAGTGTTTGCTATTAAAGTACTCCAATCGGTTTAGTGCGTTTATTGTTTTGCTTTCTTAAGCCGTTTACAACATTATTAGCATTATCTGCGATCTACCGCAATAAAGCTTGGGCCGTACAACTATGGGCCGTATTAAACTTTCTTTTTCAACTTTCTTTTTCAACTTTTTCCGTCCATCTGTAGTATGTAGGTAACCTAAACACATCAGTTAGGCCTTTCCTGGAAGTCGTTCAAATTTGAGGTTGATATGGAGAAAATTACCTACCTATTTAAAAGGATATTTAGGATTATGGCCGTAGTTAGTCAATAGACTTCGTGCCGTACGGTTGTAGATGCTTTATTTTCTTGGTGCAATTGATAAAAGTGAAAAAAGTGATTCCCAATTTTCTAGACCACTATCAAATGTTCAGACCGTGGGAAGTAAATGGTGATTTTGAGAAGTGCAGGTGGATCAAGAAGACGAACATGGCCAACTTGTGCAGTTCCCGGAAGAAGACAACAATTTTCGATCCCGTGTACATTTGCCTGTCGAATGCAAACAATTAATTTTGAATGTATTCGATTACATTAAAAATTAGGAAGGAGAAAGTGGGGCCATTGCAAAAGTTTCTCGAATGATAAATGAATAATTGATTGATAATACACTCCCCGGCACAAAATTCCGTCACCCTAAAATTTTGCCCAATTTTGATGTTTTATAACTTTTTTATTTTTCATCTGATTTTCATAAATTTTTTACCAGTCTGTAGATCAGTTCATTGTGTGTCTTTTTAATTATTGTAATAAGTCATATTTTTCGTCCAGGCAATATTATACAGGGGTAAATCAAAGTGTTGTTTTTTGTCGTAAACTCAAAACACCCTGTGGAAAAATTGAGGCGAATAATTTTGTTTACAAACTGTTTGCTGCCATCTTAGACGTATTGTAAACATTTTGTTTTTTGATTCATCCCATTATCTCATTTCTTCTGCGAGCAGCAAAATTTTAAATGAAACGCTGTTAATTTTATCATTTTTAATTAAAAAACATCGACGTTGGTTAAATACGCGGTTATTGTGACAGAATATTTGACAGTACAGTTAATTTAGTGTGTTGTCATCATGGTAACTACAGCAGACGTAGGTAGAATTGTTGCCTTAATAGAGGATGGCCGCAATAAGAGTTATGTCTTCCGTACTCTGGGAATTGCGCGGTCTACAGTTTGTGATGTTTGGAATAGGTATCTACAAACGGTAAACTTTATTAGGCGGCAAGGCTCTGGCAGAAGGAGAATGACCACTCAAGCTGATGATCACTTTGTCATTATGAGTTCTTTAAGAGATCGAAGAGCTACTGCTGTGTATCTAAAAAATGACTTGCAAATGGTACGTCGAGTAAGTGTAAGTGAAAGAACGATACGTAGAAGATTGTTAGAAGCAGGATTGCATTCACGAAGGCCAGCAGTATGTCCAGAATTGCTTCCTCGGCATCGACTGAGATTTGCAAGAGCGCATGCTGACTGGACTGTAGAACAGTGGGGAAACGTACTATTCATAGATGAATCCAGGGTTTGTTTAAGGTCGCCGGATGGTCGTGAACGGGTATACAGACGTAGAAATGAAAGATATGCAGACTGCACCATATCTGAGCGACTGCAATATTACGGTGGTTCAGTCATGGTTTGGGCGGGTATTTCTACCGATGCACGTACTGACCTTGTATTTGTTGAAAATGGAGCACTAACCGCCCACCGTTACATTGAGGAAATCCTCCAAGAAATTGTTGTTCCATTTGCTCCTTTCATTGGGAACCAATTTACATGAATGCATGATAATGCTAGACCTCACGTTGCACGGGTAGTGAGCGAACATCTTTGGGATGTTCTTAAAAGAGCACTTCGTCGCCGTCCTGTGCAACCACTAACCTTGCAAGACTTACGGCTGGCGCTGACAGAAGAATATCAGGCTATTCCTCAAGACAGAATAAGTAATCTTATTAATTCGATGCCACGAAGAATGCAAGCTGTCATTGCTGCGAGAGGAGGACATACACGTTATTAAAATTTGTCTTTGTTAATTAATTTTGTGATATACCTAGTGGATGTTTTTGTTAATAAAAATAAGCTTGAAATCAGCGTTTCATTTAAAATTTTGCTGCTCGCAGAAGAAATGAGATAATGGGATGAATCAAAAAACAAAATGTTTACAATACGTCTAAGATGGCAGCAAACAGTTTGTAAACAAAATTATTCGCCTCAATTTTTCCACAGGGTGTTTTGAGTTTACGACAAAAAACAACACTTTGATTTACCCCTGTATAATATTGCCTGGACGAAAAATATGACTTATTACAATAATTAAAAAGACACACAATGAACTGATCTACAGACTGGTAAAAAATTTATGAAAATCAGATGAAAAATAAAAAAGTTATAAAACATCAAAATTGGGCAAAATTTTAGGGTGACGGAATTTTGTGCCGGGGGGTGTAGTTATTTCTCAGTATTTAATCTAAAGACGGACCTGTACTTGATTGACGCAGCGGCCGACAAGGACTGGCAGGGGGATAGTTTTTAGAAGGCATACAATGGGCTAGTGTGAAATTCTTCAGGAGTCAATTATGGGATTAAGTCATAAACGCACTAAACATATTGGAGTACTATAAGAAACTATTTTATATATCCTTTTATGAAAATTGTATTTTTTTATCAGATACCTCTTATTGGTTCATTTAGCCAATATTTTCGAGACATTCGAGACAATCAGTGTTGTCGATGTCATTTACTACTTGTCTTATATGATAAATTACTCTTGCGCTTAACGTTGGTGAGTTATTACATTTCGCAAACTTTTTTTTAATGCTGCCCAAATCTCTATAGGGTTAAGTATGCAATAGTATGTAGGTAACCGCAAAATTGTATGACCATGTATATTGGCTAAGTTAATAATAGCGTGTTCGTTTTTGAAATTCTGCTCTTTTATTCTTTTCAGTAATTCGCTTTATAGAAACTTTTACAGGATATTTTTCCTCATGAATTTCAAAATATCTTTTTTGGTACTGGTATTTTATTCAATATACGCGAGTGATAAGACACATTATCTAATAAAATTACCGAATTAGACGGATTATTTGGGAGAAGCTGTTCAGAAATCCATTTGTCGAATAGATGGCTTGTCATATCTTCCTGATGGTTTTTTGCCAACTATATGACTGCGATATATTTTTGGCCGACAATAGTAACGCATTTGGTACAAACCCCTTTACGCTTCCCGCATGAAGTATGATAACGCGTTTTACTCTAGAACACGGAGTATTTGAAACACAATTGTGTGAACTGTCTACCCAACCATACTGAACAACATCATGCGTGTCAAACCATGTCTTGTCTAGATACACTATATGTCTGTGGAGTTGACGCTATTCTTTAATTTTTGCCAAATAATCTACCATCGTTATTCCATAATTACCATGTCAAGTTTTTTATGTTTCAAACCGTATTGTAATAAAACATTTCGTGGTGTATCTAAAGACCTATAATTATAATCAGGATATTCGCTTAATTTATCTCGAATCATTTGTAAAGTAGGAACTATATTTTCTTTATACATATTATAAATTGTATGCCGTAATGTAGTATGGCTCTGGTAGAATCATCAATATTTTTTATTTTCGCATTTTTCCCTTTTCTCTTTGCGCCGCGATCTAGAACATCTCCTTTTTTAATTACATGATAAACTGTTGATTGTGATATTTTAGTTAATCTGTTAATACGTCGTATTATTTCTTTCACACATTGTTCCAGATTTTCGTTTTTCAAACGTTCATGTACCTATACTTAAAATAATACGTTGACTTTGTATATTTATTATATTATTATATAGATGGCCTCCAGAATGCCATGATAAATTAGGAAATTATTATAATATCTTACCTTTTAGTAGTAAATGTTTTAAATCGGTATTTACGCACTGCACTGATAACCCGTTTTTAATTCGGTCACGCGGCGCGGCTGTCAACAAATACATGATTTACGACGGAGCAGACCAGTCTGTTTATTCTCCTTACAACACACGCAGCCGTAGATAGTTCATCAGGCTCACTTTAAGTTCCAGTAAAGGACTCCCATGCACGTTTCAACTACTATTCGAATCTCAATGCCACTGCTAAATAAATTTCAAGATAAGTGCGGACGGTCCGGAGCATCGGTTAGCACCGACTAGTTTCGATTCCGCTCGTATACACTTTGCATGGCATGTCTGCCAAGGATGACCAGTTTTGTCACAATTACTTTTGCTGTAAACAAACAGTTAGTAACAAATGTATAAATCAGTTGTCGTGCATATAAGGTAAGAACCGAAGTGCACCAGTGTGCATTCCGTTTAGTAACTGGCAGGCGCGAGCAATCGCGATCATACGACGAATTGTGCAATGGTTAACATCTAACAGATTGGCCACATCACGCATACCTCGTCCTTCTACCAAAGTTGTGATAAGACACATTATCTAATACAATTACCGAATTAGGCGGAATATTTGGTAGAAGCTGTTCAGAAAACCATTTTTCGAATCATGTGTGAATCCACTTAGAACTACCCGTTCACAGGGTTTTCTGGGCGGCATAAAACGGACTATAAACGTTAAAGAACAAGTCAACAAACTCAGCAACCATTTATTCTAAACAATAACTAACTTATATGCAATATTTGCGGAGAGCAACAGGCTGTCACGTCGCATTCGCCATTGCTCAGAGCAGACTGCTTTTTCTTCTTCTTCTAGAAGCTCTGGCTGTCTCGAACGTTCTATGGCACGCCAGTTCAAATCAATTACGCGAACCAAATTCCCTCGAGTGGAGAACGAAAACTATTTAAAAGGAACAAGATGGCTTGTCATATCTTCCTGATAGTTTTCTGCCAACTATATCACATCATGCATACTTGGTCCTCCTTCTACCAAAGTTGTGATAAGACACATTATCTAATACCTTTACCGAATTAGGCGAAATATTTGGTAGAAGCTGTTGAGAAAACCATTTTTCGAATAGATGGTTTGTCATATCTTCCTGATAGTTTTCTGCCAACTATATGAATGCGATATATTTTTGGCCGACAATAGACAGGCGCGAGCAATCGCGGTCATCGCGGACGAATTGTGGAATGGTTAACAGATTGGCCACATGACGCATAATTCGTCCTCCCTCTACCAAAGTTAATGCTCTTACAGTCATCATCGTTTAAATTGTGTAGTCATGTTTCTAAATTCAAATAATTTGAATACTATTGTTTTACCCCTTTTCAAAATTGCTGATGTAGTGTATCGCATCCAGTTATTCCGTGTAAAAATAAGATATGTGCATGCCATTTGGGATATACAGATAAACTTTCTGAGGAATATATTAGCAGTGTCGAAAATAGGCTCATTTGACACTCCTTTCGGTGTCTAAATGAAGTAATTTCGACATCAAAATGGAAGAATCACTATATCTGCGTATATTGAGCGTTTGATTACGTATACAGGACATTTATTCGATAAGTATATAACCTCAAAATAAGAATCCTTAAGCATATTGACAGTCCCAAAATCAAAAATACCTGCATTACGTAAGTATGCAATAAAAAGGAGTATTGACAAATCAGAGACTGTCATTCATAGATAGATAATAAACAAATAAATAAATTATAATAATAATTGCATGGTATTAAAGTAATATTGTAATAATCAAAACCCAAACACATCATGCATCTGCATAAAATGCGGCTAGTGCAGGCGAAAGTAAAAATACACCAGAAAACCGCAAAAATGTTATCTGAGATATTTCTTCAGTATCTGTTAGTGGAGGTATTATACATCGTAGAACCACAAAAATGAGTTCTGGGGGTGACGCGGAACACACCCAATAAACCACCCCTTTGGCTAGAAAATCATTATTTCGCTAATAGCGCGCCAATATTCTTGGCTAAAGATGTGACCTCAATAATAGGAGGGGGCCGAGCGGTACCATCGCTCTTTATCCCTAATATCTATGTAGGCCGAGACCGCCTCGTAAGGGGTAGGCAGCGCATTTCACGTGACACTCCTCACAAATGTGATCAATGTGACGTGAAGTTACGCAGCCTCCCCCGGTCCTGGATGATGGGTCCCACCGGCAGAGCCTTCCTTCTGGCGCTCTTGACTTTCTTCGCCGGTGTGTATTACCCCCGGGAGTGTCATGTCGGGTGTTTGAGGGATCCTTCTTGCTTCTTGCTGGGCTTGCTAGAGCCCGACTGGGCGGCATTCAGGTTGGTATGGGATGATCTTTGTAGTTCAGGATGACGGAGCTCGCGAGATGATCAGCTATCATCTCGCTGGCTCCGGATGTGTGGTATGTGTCAGCCTCGCCGTTCACTGGATTGGGCTGTTTTAGTGTTTTCTCCATTCATTTACTTGGGTCCTGTTCTTTTCTTCGGTGTCTTCTGCTTCTTCTCGCATAAGTCGTGCTGAACCATAAGATCGTGATTATATTATACTTACCCGTTGTCCAGGATCTGGGTCTTTGACCGCTTGTGAAGTCCGACTTCCTCTGGACCGTAGTCCGTGGCCAGCCGAATCAGCGGATTCCCATGGTCCTCTGCGATGATGTAGAGCTTCTTGGCGTGCTCCTCGATCATCGGTGGCCGTCCTCTACTTCAGATCCCTTCTGATGACCTCGTTGGTCACCGTTAACCGTTGGATATATATCAAAAATTGCTTATATAAAAAAGAATGCATACTGATTTTACAAAAAAAGTGACCTTGTATTTTTTTGTATATGCCATAGTTTTCGAAAAAATGCGTTATATTAATCGCTAACATCTTTGCCAATTGTCGATATAAAAAATATAACTCGGGAAGACTTCTCTTTCAGGCAATGTTTACAATATTGTTATCAATAACTGTACCAAATTTTATCGACGTGCAACGGGATTCAGGGGGTCATAGGGAGCCCAGAAAATTAAAAAAATATTACTCGGGAAGTAAGCGTAAATTCTCTTTCAGGGAATGTTTATATAATTATTTATATGCCACCATATGGCATACCGACTTACCGGATTATTATTTATATGGAGATTCCCTATTTTCGCCCTTTTCTTCCATTTGTTAATGCCTCACATTTTACCTACTTTGTTGTTTATTTTTTATATAGGTTTTATAATAAATGAAAGTGTTACATGGTAGGTATATGTATTATTACATCATTAAATAAAAAAATCGAAAAACATTGACTAAAATAGTAATAAATAAATAGACCGGCTAACTCATAATATAACCTTACTTTTTACAGGTGGTACTTGCTCTCTTGAGTTAAAAATGTTAAAACTAATACACAACGTACATCCACGGAAAACAGACGTTTTAATTTATAATCATTTATATATTTAACTCATATATCTAAAAAATCAGTTTCGGCTTGAATTGTTAGAGGCTTTTTGTTCCATGTGTGGCTACGAGTAGGTTGTTCGTATTTGTGTGTTTTGCTTATAACAGTGACTTAATTGCCGCTTATTGAACGAGATGATGAATGTTTGTGCCTTGTTGAATTTATTAACACTTTTCCCCCGTGCCTGGGCAAAAGCGCTAGTTTCCTCCCGTATGGGACCTTCGCTTTTGCACTAAAACCTTACAACTACTAGCTGAGTTGCCTCCCATACGGGACCTAAGTACCTTCTGACGAAAGTCGGCTAACTAACAACAAACTCTTCAGTTTTGTATCTTGAGAATGATTGTAGGTTAAAATACAAGTATGAGAACCCTTGTTTTACTCTCACCTAAATCTCCAACAGCATTATTGCGATTCGTTTGAATAGAGATCGAGGGTTTCTCTGCCGTGCTCTTTCCCCTCGTGAATTTAACGCGTGTACCGTTAGTAACCAGTGCATCTCGGACAGGGTTAAACATTTAAATTAAATACAACGTAGGGTAGGTATTTTTCTTTTTGACGATCACGTACCCCGGCCGTGCGTTTCTCTGATTATTATGTTTAACTGACCTGGGTTGGTTACATTACGATATATTAAAATACTAAGAAATGCCCACAACCCAAGATATTCCCGTCTGAAAATTACTCTTTTAAATGCCCCATAAGAAAGACATGGCAGTTATATTTGTTGAAATGTGTTTGTGAAATTTCAAAATTCGCACCCGGATTTTCATTATCTAAATAATATGGGCAATTCGAATTGTCTCTATTATTATGGGGCGTAAATAGCAATAGTTTGCTGCAGGTAGCACACCCCTACCTGCAGACATCTCCAACTTCTATTTGCACACTGCAGTCATTGCACTTAAACAAAAAAACACTCACAAAACACTTAAATAAATTAACACAATTTCAGAAAGCAAATCACAATTCGTACAAGTACAATACAATGTTGTAAATTGTAAATCACCAACACTAACTACAAAAAAACTGAAAAGAGGTTATAGTGGAGCGGAAGTTTGCAAACGGAAGTGACTTTTTTGAAAACATTTTTTTCCAACTTGTTAATAATGTTACCAGGGGGTAGGGACCCCCTGGTAACTTTTTCCGGTAATTGTTGTCCACCAGGGGGCGCGCGCGGCTCTTCAAATATTGTAAAAACAGTTTTTTTAGATTACGCGTAATTGAGGAGACGGATTGAAAAATGTTTTGAACAGGAAAAATAGGTCTCCTCGATACGCGTAATCTGGTTTTAGAACCGTCAAAATCGGTCCAGTAGAACCGGAGGTACAGCGGTTTTAAGGTTTTTGTTTTTTAGGGGGACAAGAAAAAGGGAGTGAGCAATGGTGGTGTTGCGGGAAAGGGGGTGGGACTGGGAAGCTGATTCTGTTTTCTCTTGTAGGTTATTCGACGCCCTGACATCCCTAATGAACGAAATCAGCATTTTTTTTTCACTAAAGTTCATACAATTGCCCAACTTTTTCAATATGATAGGCGCCCCTCCCTCCTCCTTCCCAAAACAAAAAAAAATAACAAAAAAATAACGTTTTTATTTTCACCCCCCACGCCCGTGTTTTTGAGTTTTGTTTTTTTTCAAGGACTCCTCGATTCCTTATAAAAAAACAAAAAAAATACATTTTTATTTTTTTTATATCAGTTCATCAGGGCCGGAGATACACCCGTTTAACCCTTTTCCACCCTCTCCCCTCCCATCCCTTCCATAATCGAGCAATCTCAATAAACATTCGGCCTGGGCTTCCGATAACCATTACTTACAAGAGAAAAAAAGGGGTGAAAATAAAAACGTTATTTTTTTGTTTATTTTTTTTGTTTTGGGAAGGAGGGGGGAGGGGCGCCTATCATGTTGAAAAAGTTTTACTGAAAAAAAAATACCGATTTCGTTCATTAGGGATGTCAGGGCGTCGAATAACCTACAAGAGAAAACAAAATCAGCTTCCCAGTTCTACCCCCTTTCCCGCAACACCCCCATTGCTCATTCCCTTTTTCTTGTCCCCCCTAAAAAACAAAAATCTCAAAACCGCTGTATCTTCGGTTCTAATAGACCGATTTTGACGGGTCCAAAGCCAGATTACGCGTATCGAGGAGACCTATTTTTCTTATTCAACCTAGGAGACCTATTTTCTTTTTCAGATTACGCGTAATCTAAAAAAACCTGTTTTTACAATATTTGAAGGGCTGCGCGCGCCCCCTGGTGGACAACAATTACCGGAAAAAGTTACCAGGGGGTAGGGGGGAACATTCTGAACAAGTTGGAAAAAAGTTTTACAAAAAAGTCACTTCCGTTTGGACCCCTTTTTTTTCGTAGATCCACTCCACTATTATTAAAGCAACAAAAATAAACAACGTGCGCAAGGAGCAGTTGTAGTTCAATTTCATGCCAGGGTCATATCATGCGCATTAGAGACTTGTGGACACGAGTGAAACAACTGGTAGGAATCAGTTGTTTCACTCGTCAGTTGTTTAACTGTGTTGTTTAACTCATCAGTTGTTTAACTGTGCTATAACTGTCAAATTTCTAGAGAATCTTTCAAATCTCAATCAAGTCTATTTTGCAATAATATAATTAACTATAAATGAAATATAATAAAATGTACATCATGGTTAAAATTGATTAAGAGCGATTGTAGGGTGTTTTACGGATTACGTAACTGAAAACCCAAGTGCAGACCCTATAATAAGAAAAATCACCGGCTTCACCGGCACAAGTTTAAAATAAAAGTGCAGCGCAGTGTGCTTTCGCGGCATTTATCCAATAAGAAGAGAGCATTTTTACGCTCAGTCGGCTCATAACTTGTTTCTACCGTTGGCCGTTTCTGTTTGTCGAATTCAGTTTACCTTGAACGCTGCGGGAGCTTGGAGTACTCGTAGTGCGGTGCTTTTTCGCCCGAAGCTCGAGACGCGCTGAACTGTGTGTTTCTTTTTACCTGGATTTTGAAAGTGTTATAGTGCTCTTTTGTGCCCTAACTGGATTAAAATTTATTATGTGACTTAAATAAGGTAGGCTTTATGTCATGATATCTATCCATTGCCCTTTTTAACGCGATTCTGTTCGTCCTGCTGAAGGCGAATATCATTCGCCTTGGTCAGCAGTATTTTCTTTGTTGCTCATGCATATTTGAGCGCAAGCAGGTTGTGTAAGTCTTTTTTTTGCTAGTTTAATGTGATGCATATAAAGTTAATTAATTATCAAGTTATAATTAGTAAGCATTGCAGGATAGGCGCTCTAAACAGGTATCTGGTTGTTGTGTTGCGTTACATCGTTTATTAAAACCGTGAATAGAAAAGTATAAATACCTTCTGGTTCTGGGCACTGGACTTCCTATATTTGGTTTATGAAGAAATTTGTTAATGAACTTATTATCTACCGTTCTACCGAACTGGGGCCTGGGGTATGGAAGGGTACACAATTTATTATACATAATAAACAATAACAATGAGCAGGCAAGACTATAAACTAGTGTTTATAGGTTTAGACACATATATACTTATTAGGTCGGTAATAAATTTCTAGGCTATAAATTTCCAATTTCCGCAAACCATTTCAAGGAGTTTATCATAATGTCTAGGTTATAAGCACGTGGTTTGTTTTTTTAAATATTTAGGTACCTACCTATGTAATTAAGCCTTCGCACTTGTCAAAATAAGGCAATTAAGTATATTTGCACTCCAATAATTACCAAAGCAAAATCACTTATTGAAAAGTTGTACCTATATCAAAGTTTTGTTCAAATATATATTTGGTATTTGTATCATTGGGTTCATTAGTACCTACCAGTTGCCGTACAAAAAATGTGTTAATTAACGGCATCTCCTTCGATAAATGTCATTAAAATGTATAGAATTACATTTCTAAACCCGTTTTATGGATAATCGTAAAAAATAACGTTGAGAAAACCTTGACTACAAATGTTTTATTTATATAACCATAGTTTGTGTAATATTGCTACAATATAGAATGGAAAACATTACATATTATACTTAATAATGAATTGTTTACTATTTCATATTTTCGGGACGAAGACCGGAAACAAATGAATACTGAATCAACTCAGCCACCTGTCCCTGCGTTGTGCGTTTGCCAGAAGTCAAACTTACGGCTTACGGGATTCGATTGGTTAGAATGTTAGAATACCTATACCTATTTAGAATGGTACCTAAGTCCTGTGAAATAGGCGCTGCTTTTTTTTTAAATCACCCATTTTTT
Source organism: Tetropium fuscum (assembly GCA_964058915.1). Lineage (NCBI taxonomy): Eukaryota > Metazoa > Arthropoda > Insecta > Coleoptera > Cerambycidae > Tetropium > Tetropium fuscum. Next base: position 639,478 of record CAXKVY010000923.1, on the reverse strand, counting down.
GAGTTCCCAATAAAAGAGTTCAGGAGTTCAATGTGAAAAACAGCAATAGTTCTAGAAATGTATGTCGAGAAATCGCGAGAAGCAATTTTACGGCGCTCTTCTAACTTCACGCTGCGCTGTTTTTCAACGAAAAAGAGTTCGCGATGCATTTTTCGATAGAGAAGAAAGTGTTCAGGAGTACCAGACGGAAAAAAAAAACAATAGTTCATTAAATTTGCAAAAGTTTTGTAAAATAAAATGTCGATTTTTTTTAAAATTTATTCTATGCAATGGTGATCGAAGAGTTTTTACGAATCCCGAAAGAAAAAAGTTTCTATCGCGATAAATGGGAATTTTATTGCACATTTTATGATAAAGAAATGCGAGATTTTTTTAAAAAGAAATTTTGAAGGATTTCAAAGGGTTTCTGATGAGAGGTCAGAATGATGAACGAAGAGTTCGTGCAAATCCCGGAAGAAAAAAATTTCCATCGCGATAAATGCGATTTTTATTGCAAAATTTAATATCGAAAATCGCAAGATTTTTTGAACAGAAAATTCGAAGGAGTTCAAAGGGCTCCTGCTGAGAGTTCAGAATGGCCATCGAACAGTTCGTGCTTATCCCGAAAGAAAAAGTCTATATCGCAGATTGGTTATTCCTTATTCTACAATGATGCGACGTTGTTAATTTACAACCTTCATATAAAGTAACATGGGTCGCGTATTAAACTACGCGGAGAGAAATGTTTAGTAAAAATTACTACTTTTCTTAGTGATTTGGGTAAAAGTGAAGTGAAGTTGATGATTCCTAAAAAAGTAGTAAATTGTACTAAGCATTTCTCCCTGGTTTCAGTTTTTATCAGTACAATGTTTCCTTTAGATATCACCTACGAAATTTCGACCAAAATACCCAGCTCTAATATTGAATTACCTGTGGAAAAAAGCAATTAAACATAGGTACTTATTTAGAGGATGGCCCTGACTGGGATTCATCAAAAAGTGTAGCCCATTTCTTGAATGGTTCCCTTAGATCAAAGATGCAAGTAAAAGTTATATATCGCGTAACAAATACGTGTGCGTTCGACTTATTGGCAACTTTGGTCTTGCAACAATTGCAACAACGCTGCGCTGTTTTTTCAACAAAAAGAGTCTTGAAATCACGGAGCAAGGCAAACGAGTTTTCAGGCCGATATTTTCCCGTGCGCCTTGTTTGATTTACTCGTGAAGGGTGTGATTTTGTCGTTAATTGTTTACTGATAGTAATAAACAAAAAAACCTCGAAGTCTAGGGCTCTCAGCGGGACAACCGAGTTTCTCGCTTGGAAAAGTATTTTTTCGACTCTTTTTTAGCTGAGATTTTGCCGTTCGGCTTGTTTGATTTAATTGCGAAGAGTGCGATTTTGTCGTTATTTGTTTATTAATAATAATACACAAAAAAAATCAAACTCTCAGCGGGGCAACTTCTTCGGTTACAATTCTTCAGTTACAACTTTTTCGGCAACTTCTTCGGTTACAATTTTTTTAAACTCGTTTTCTGCATGCAATTTGCCGTTCGACTTGTTTTATTAATATACGGGAATTTGATTTATATTCGGGAATCGATAATCGAATACATAATTTGTTTCTAATTTTGACATCTAAAGTGAGACTTTTCAAAACCCTTTGACATAGGAAACGTCTTGCTTTTCACAACCACTTACGAAAAGTAAAATATTACGCAACTGGTTGTGTAATAGTATATTACGTAACAAGAGTTGTAAATAGCATATTACGCACGAGTGAGCGGCGAGTGTGTAATTCCACGAAGGCGTAATTGCTTTACAACTCGAGTTTTGTACTATACTTTATCTACGACCACATTTAAATAGTATTAAACAGGTAGAAACGAGACAAAAAACATTTTTATTTACATTTTCTGTAAATTGTACATACTATGTACATAATTGTACATTTGTACATAGTGGCCTCAGAGGATGAGGCCATATTAACATCTCTACCGGTGGTTTCATTTGATATTGCTTCACCATCACAAATAGCACTTGAAATCTTTACCGCATTTTCAGTTTTGTTTTTGGTAGAATTATCAAAATAGCTTTCAGCCACTGCAGGCGAGCGCCAACCACCTCTTCAGCGGTAGCAAATCACATCCAGCATCCGTAAGAATGGTGGCTGACGAGCGCCTAAAACAGTGGCCAGTGTATTTCGGATTCGCCAAACCCAAACACTCGATTTTGCTTGGTACAGTACCAAATTTATTTATGCCAACACATTGTTGGGTACATTTTTTGTATTGGTAATTTAGAAAAAAATGGCAAACGTTTTGTATCTGCTTCTGAGGGACGCAAATTTATGTATTTCCTACAAGTACCGTACCACTTTTTAGACACAATAAGAGAACGTTGGGTTTTTGTCTTAGAATCTGGGATTTTAATTATGAGTAATTTCCCAGTATATCTTCTATGTCTTCAATTTTTATGTTTCTGCTTCCTGCTTCCTGCAGGCACCGCTAATACCAAATATTAGAATCATATATAATTTCTCCAACAAATTCTCGCTGTCTGGTGCGTTTTTCAGAAATTGATTAATTTGTTCTAGAGTGAGCGTCTTTGATTTTTTACTTCTGAAATCATCAGATTTTCTCTTTATCAGTTCCAGGTTTGCGTAACTTGAAAGGTTCGTATTATGTCGAATATTGACTGTTGCGCGTAACATGAAATACATAGCCCAAAGTGACGACGCGACGGTTTCATTTGCTTTGACAATTCATCAAAGTACGTCAACATTACGTTTTCGGACAATGATTTGACGTTATTCTTAAGTCCATAAATCTTTGGTACACAAGTTCATACCTTTCACGCGATTTTTCTGATAGTAAGTAGATCGTTTGTGGCAGTTTTGGCTTTTTCGCTGTTTCAGGTGGCATGTACATATCTTCCTCACTGTGGCTAGCCATTTTAAAAATTCAAAAGAATTAGTCTATAAAAAGATATTTTACTAAAAATTACATTTATCAATACTTATGTGGTAATGACAGTTACAATTTCGAAAAACTGTCAATCGGATCTGACACCGCGAACTAGATCTAACGACAATAATTACGAGAGCATTACATTTGTAATGTTAAGTGCAAATGTCCTTGCTATGCCATTTTGAACTTTACGCACGATAGTTCGTAAGGACTCGCTTACTTAGTTTATGCCTTGTACGTTGTGGTCGTAGATAAAGTTCATTACATAGGTTATTTAGACCTGACAAGCTATGAAAGTGACGAGCTGTCACAGCGTTACAACATATTGGTTTGTTTTTAAACGTATAAAATTCAGTTTTCTTATAAAATTGGTGAAAATTAGAAAAAAATCTTGTATGAAACACGTTCGGAAACACTATTTTGTGTAACTCGCATCCTTTTGCTTAACTCGCTAACGCTCGTTCCGCAGAAATATGCTCGTTACATAAAATAGTGCTTTTCTCAACTGGTTACATAAATAGCTATTCCGTTTATAAAACGATGCCTACAACATTTTCCTTATAAAAATTCGTCAGCGGCAAAAAGACGGCAAATTTTAAGATCATTTTTTATATATGTGACCTACTAACTTCATATGAAGTCAGCAGGGCACCCGATTTAAAAAAAATAGAACGGCAAAATTTTTTCTTTCACTGTTAATTAGCGTCTAAAAAACGGCAAATGTTTATGCCATCGCGAGATCGATTTGTAAAAGTTGACCTGCTAACTTTATGGACATCACACAGGTCTCCTGGAAGTACTATAGAAGGCACCGTAGAATGAATGCACTCTGCACAGGTACCTAAGTGTAGGGTAGGCTCTACATTATTTTGCAAAGGTAAAACAGCCATTATTACCTACACATGAAAACAATGTGTCCCTCTTTTATACGAAAAGTCGCAAATTGGTATGGATTAACCGTAATGACATACTCGACTCTTACGATACGCTGAACACTGGAAATAGCTATAAAAGCTATATAAGACAATTCCTCGAGACAACTGAATGCAGTTACAGGGAACCAGCAGCGTGGAACGCCCCATATAGACTTCACCGTCATCGTCACCGTGACTGTTGCTTGCATTCCCTCTTCCGAATGACTTATTTCAAATTTACAACAGATGAAACGCTCGAGATAGTTGTAACACGCAACAATTCCACAGCAGACGGTTGCAATTAGTCAATGCTTTTCTTTTCGATATTTCGTGAATCATTGCGATATTTCAAAACGAACTACATTCCTCAACATCTACAAATAGCCAAAAGATAATCGATTTAAGTGTACCGAAAAGTATTTGATCAATTTTTGTTGGCAAAATGTTGATTGTCCGATGCAGAACTAGTCCCCGAAACATAACGAGTAATTGACAAGTTGTTTATGTTGGTGCAGATGATTTTTATTTCCTAGTGACCTAAGACTGATTCTATTCCAGTATAGTTTTTAAGTGATTTCGTGAAATAAGAGGAATTTAATCCATATACAGACAAATACATTTTTTGAGGTTATGTTATTTTACTTTATTTGGTATTTATTTCTAAACTGCATTGCGTAAAATGGGGGACATTTTACGCAATGGTCATTTATTGGTAATGGACAAATAATTCACATCTAAACAAAAAAATAATTGCAAATGTTTTAGATTTTATGAAAGAAAAAGGCAAGTGATGGTCTCTCTCTATTCCACTTTGTAAGTTTAAGTAGCGATTATTAAAAGCCCCTGGAATATCCGACAGCAGTTATAGAAGAGTTTCTAAGGAAGAAGAAGCTGTTGTGGAAACACCTGATACGCATTTTCTTCACCTTCCAGAAAGAAAAGGAAAATTAATGTTTCTGGAGAATTATTTTTTTTAATTAATTTATCTAGAAAATGTTGGTCAAATTCAATCAATACGAGAAACAATCTACGATTATTACATAATCGAAAAAATGAGACCATCATTAAAGGATATGTCTTTCTATGTTTTAATTACTAAATAATACGCAGCAGCAAGGACGCACTTCTTATTTTTCAGTCAGGTAAATAATTATAATTTTTGTTCATTAAAAATATCTTATGAAATTAATTTCTTAGATTCTAAATCGGGTGATTATCATGACGTTGACGATATATGAATGGTGTAGGTATATTTTGAGAGCTGGTTAAAGACTCAATTAATTCCTAATCTGCCACCAAACACAGAGTGCTAGACAATGCATCTTTTCACAATGTTATTGATGAGAAGGAACCCACAACTGCTTCACGAAAAGCTTCACGAATCCACAACTGCTTCATGATAAAAAGTTATCAAAAATAGGCATACATTTGCTGGATGGAATTATTCCGGGGGTGATTGGACGCCACCAGTGGTGAAGGCCACTGGACCTAGGTACGACCAGAGACAGTCGGAGAGCAACGAGACACTATACTACTGGCGTGGGGTCAAGGGCCAGGACGAACAAGAAGCAAGCAGAGGTTAAAATCAAAGACTTACTTAACTACTTGCCAATTGGTTTGGAAAAATGCCAATTGGTTTTCAATGCCACAAGAATGGTACAACCCGTCCAGTAGTAACAGCTATAGAGGCCAATTGTAGCAGAACGAGAAAAAAAATCATAATATTACCAACAACAATCTGTATTGCAGTGACGTTAGGTTAATTAAATTAAATCTACTGTCAAAAAAAAAGAGAACTTGATAAAAAAAACTATTAACGCGAAACATGACGAAAGTTGACTAATTAGGCGCAATAACACACACTTAGCAAAACGAAGCACTAGTACACCAAGAAGGTGAGAGACCGAGACCCTTCGAGAAAAAACAAAAAACGCTCTGCACCCCGAATGCAGGAACGCAACAACACACTACTAAGACAACATGGAAATATTGCGATTGCCTCCTTAGAGTCCGGAATTAGACCCTATAGAAAATGTATGGGCTACAGTCAAGCGGTTGATAGCATTTTAGAAAAATGCACTCTAAGTTGGGATAAGAGCGGCCCAAATATATTAAAAGGGCTGATGCTGAACGGTTACTGGTGGTCACGTTCTGTAGGATTGTACGACGACGATTGTGTACCGGAGTTTTAAAGATTTCCAAGCAATTGGTCGAAGTTGAAGAATGTTGTCCCTTTTGTTCATATAATTGGGACGCTTCTCAATAATTAATTGCACTTGATTCGAGGATTGTTATGGTTTTTAGGGAGTATCTATCTATTACTAAAATAATTGCCTAAAATATTGCTTTTGTTTTTGGGTTGTCGTAAATATTATGTGCTGTTTGGAGGCGGTGTTGGATTAAGGATTAGGTGGGTCTAACCTTCTTACTAGACTTCGTCCATAGATTATATAGTTAATGCGTCTGTTATTTTGCCCAATTGTCTGGGAACAGTATGAACAAGGTATTTTATATATACACCATGGGTGTCATTGGAGACTTGAACTTATGTAGTTTTGATCAGGTTGTAAATTGTCTGAGTTTTATCCGGAACGGTAGTTGTAGCTTTATGTTGGTCGTAAAGATCGGTTGGTTTTATTTTTTATTATAAAACAAAAGGTTTTATAATAAAACCAATGTTTATTCAATATTTTTATTGGGGTTGAATTATCTCCTATAAATAATATTGTATAACTATACCTATATACTATTGGATAACGATACCTATCATAAGCTATTTAAGTTAATTGTAATTATTATTTATGTAGGTTTTTAGTTCTTTCTTCAATTTATTTCTATTGACGGCTCCCTTTAAATTTTTAAGTAACAGTGATACACAATGGTACATTTATAAATTCATTAGCTATTGCTTGAATATTATGCGGATTATTATTTATATAGTTATTTATCTAACTAGAAAGAAACCACTTTCTTCACATGAAAGTTCTGTTGAATACTGTTTGTCATTTTTTAATAATATTTTTATAAGGTGTTTTGATTTACTTGCAATTGAAATAAGTATTTCATACAGTCGACCCCCACACAAGAATACAGTATTTTATAATGGATTCAGCCAAGGCACGTACACCGTCAACATGAGTTTCCTGTCGAGAATATTTCTTATCTGATAAAACTTAAACATTAACTTTCTTAATATTTTTGTTCATTCTATCTCAGGGATTGATTAACCATCACACCTAAATATATGTTATTATATGAGTTCTCTTTATTGTAGGACTTACAGCAATTACTGGCCTCCTCGTATCTGTCCGAAATCTTATGTTTCTCTCGGTTTGGTTGGTCCCTGACGGATGGGCTAAATAAAATAAATTTAGTTTTATCAATATTCAGAATAATAATTTGTAATTGTGCCTCAGCTGTTAACAATCGCAGTGTCATCCGCATACGATACGAAATGACCGTGTTATTTTTGTATATTAAACCAACACTGGGCCTAATACTGTTCCCCGATACACATGGTAATCAGTAACGGGTCACTGCAGATATTAATTTTAACGATTTTTTTTCTCTCTGTTATTAAGTATTAAGAACGGTAAGGCTAATTTACCGTTCCAGGACATTTTTGTCTAAGAACGGTATAATATAACCCTTAATGGTCGCAATGCTTATACTATTTTTTGCAAGATCGCAATAAATGAAGACGTTATATTATTACAAAGAAAAAAATGGCATGACATGATTCATTCCTTTGCACGTATTACTGTAATTTTGTTTTTGTATGATTAGTCAAATAATGACACCGGTGGTGGTCCAAGCAAATCATGGGAAATCACAATTAGCCCAGACATATTAGGGTTTGGCCCTAAAAAAAATAATGTAAATCTGATAATTTATTTTCTTCCCGGTACGACTTAGAGATAAGGCCGCTTGAACGCCAGCAGACGCGACTACTTTAGTCTTGCGAGTTCGAATTACGCGCCATAATAAGCGGCTGTATCTGCGATTCCACAAGTCCAGGGAAAGTAATATATCAGTGGAAATCTTATTTTATGGCCTACAACATTTACTTCGGTGACTTTGTCGATATCTTCTAGCTAAAGTCCACGTCGCATGCAAAAAAAGGTGTTGATTTTTTTTACGTCCCGAGGTTTTTCGGTTTCCTGTGCCATCGGAAGTTGAGATATACCTAGCAACTGTTAAGTATTCAAAATATAGCAAATTCATTTTAGTATCATTTGGTTCCATCTCGAAGGATGTAAGCCAAACGGTTCTTACGCTATCTTGTTCCAGTACATATGAACGCTTCTCTAGGATCTCAGGACTTTCACGCCCTCGAATTTCAGGACGCCGCGCCGGCACGGGAGGGTTGGGGAATTTTTGATGTGTAAACATCTATTACGACGATATGAGGGTAAATTTCGGGAAATGGGACGGAAATGTGAAAGCGGATGTGACATCATAACCCATCAATTATCATGCATAGTACCCACCTACTAAATTAATTCAGCTACTACCTAATAGATGGCATTCACAGCGCCAACTTCCATGGTGTGTGTGTGTGTGTGTTGTGTTGCCTACCTTATTAAAAAAGTCCTGATGTGAGTATCGAACCAGCGATCCCTGGTTTGGAAAGCGGGGAAAATTAAATCTCGTATACTTGGTGCTTTGTTAGGGCGGCGGTTAGCGTGCACATGATGCAAGTGCAATTACAATGGACTCAGGGCCCGTGTGGCAGTAAAAATATTAGGGTGTAGGTGGAATATTGTCATGACATATATATTACATTTTTGCGACATTATATTTGAATATTTTCCGAACCACGTGATTACCAATTACTTAACTAAAAATAATTATCTACATACATACATAATACATATAATATAAAATAAAACATTTTTTTTTTGAAATTTTCTTTATGAAAAAACCACATACCGTTACCGCATACGAGATGTTTACACATCAGTCTCGAGTCTCGAGTACTATCAGACTCGCTCATTTTTTTATGTGTTGTTTGGCACATCAAGTATAACACAAATGCAAAGCTCTAGCTTTACAATATCTACTTCCGGGTTTAAAACCTAAAATTCCTCAGCTAATACCCGGCAATGCCATTTTTCATCATGAAGCCCCAGCATAGGAAGGCTTAGGAGTTTTGGTATGTATTTCAGTACACTAAATAGAATATTTCTACCAATTTTCAGTTTCCCATTTTTTTTATGGACAGTAAATCTCTTAATATGAACAATGAACAACGTAATCAAACCATCATAGTTTTGTCTATCTATATCCATATGTAAATTTCATGATCTCATTTCATTAAAATTCGGTTTATCCTAGCATCCTATCCATTGAATTATGATAATTACGTACAGAAAATGAGGCTTTGTTTGAATAATTAATTTAATATTTACATCTAAACTGTCCCAGATTACTGTTATGATGTCGGTATAATTCTTATACGTAGGTGAGCTAGAGAACATTTTGATATGATTTCAAATGGCTTCCATAAGAACGATTAACGCTGCTATAAATGAAAGTCTAAAAAGATCGCATCTACAGAGCAACAGAATCAAAGTTCCAAATCAACCAGCAAGTTCCATTAGCAAATTGGACAGCTGTACTTATATTAATTTAATTTGATGAATTTAATGATTGTTGTTTAAGTTCTACACAAAATTAAACCAAAACTTTTAGTAATCAGCATAATCGAAAATAGACAGGATGGAGGATAAAAACAATATGAGCATCGCAAATATATACACTGTATTTATTTTAAAACTTACCACCCCCTGTAATTGAAAAATCGCAAATTATTTGAGAAATCGCCAGGACCCGTCGATTTTTGTTTTAGGGGGAAACATTTTTTACAGTCAAGGTGTCTTCAGATATTCTTCCCTCTAACTCCTAGCAACCCCAATTTTAAAATCTTAAATGGAACTACCCCAAGTGTTGTACATCATTTGAAAGCCCTTTTCATTGCGAACACAGTAGTGCATCATTTTTTATAATCGGATGTGATTTTAACAAATTTTTCAAATTGCACAATAAAATTTACCACTACTACCCCATGTGTTACACATAAAAAAGTACGTCATCGCGAATGCAGCAGTGCAGATTTTTTGGACATTTTTTGGATTTTTTGGAAAATCGACGTGTCACGGCGAATTCTCAAATATTTTGCGGTTTTTCAATTACAGGGGGTGGTAAATTTGATTGTGCAATTTGAAAGATTTGTTCAAATCTCATCCGATTTCAAAAGATGATGTGCTGCTGTGTTCGCAATGAAAAGGGCTTTCGAATGATGTATAACACTTGGGGTAGTTCCATTTAAGATTTTAAAATAAGAGTAGCTAGGGGTTAGGGGGATGAACATATCAAGAAGGTGTCTTGATATGTCTTGACTGTCAAAAATTTTCTCAAATAATTTGCGGTTTTTCAATTACACGGGGTGGTATGTTTTAAAATGAACACAGTGTATACCATAAAAAATAGACTATGTATTTCTGCAAAATCGGTCACACTTAATACTTCTTAAAAGCATATATGAGCACCTGAGCACAAAAAGTAAATTTTTATATAACAAAAGAGTTAATTTGTTCTCTTTTGATTAATACCATAGAAAACATGTTCACTGAACCGAGGTTACCTGGGGCTCTATCTGGTTAATTTTGTTTTAAAAATAAATGTAGGTGCAAGGAATGTAGCAAGATATTTTAATATTATGCAACTGTAAAAAGGATTAAAACAAAACTAAACGCATTCTTTGAATAACTTACACATTAGGTATCTATCTGTATTGTTCCAAATGACTAGAGCGTTTTAAATCTGAGATAATACCAACACGCGTACAAGTAATGCTCCCTACTATAAGGTAGTTGTTGCTGCTGAATAAGTAAGCAAAGCTTAGAACGACCTGCAGTTTTTTCACTTTTGCACATTGATATATCGATCCAGGAGAAACATGTAAATTTTACAGAGCATCTTCTTTATTGAATATTATATTGGTATTGAATATTATATTATATTGAATATTGGTTGGCTCGCTTCAGACAGCAATAAATTACAACCCTATATGACACACCCACCGACGTGCATTTTCATGGGTTTGGAAATCGAAATAATATTTTTTTGCTGTTATTTTACCTACTGTTTGTACAAATTATTAACTTATTTATAAAAATCAAAGATGATTTTACCGAGTGAGCGTTTTCTGAAGTAAACAAACACTTGATTTTACTGTAAAACACAAACATTTTACCTGGCGCAAATATGTATCAACATAGCCACTGTATGTCGCTGTGGCAGCCCTAATAGTAGTTTTGTCGCGAGTTATTTATAAAAAAGGATGTAAGAAGACATTAAGTGCACGCTGCCTAAAGTTCGGGAAAAGTCGTTAGAAACGTGTTTCGAAATGCTACCACAAAAATCAGTCGTAAAATACAATCGCCAGTATGACATATTCATGGAATGGTGCCGTGAAAAAACACGGAATTAAAAAATATAGTCAAAATGTTTTATTGGCACATATTTTTCTGAGTTATCGAAAGAGAGTCCAATGTGGTCGTATTTTCCATGGTGAAAACAACCCTTTCAGAAAAAAAGTACGTTGGCAGTAAATATAAAAAAACTTGAAAACAAAAAGGAAGATATCACATTACAAAAGAGTCCAAAACTTCCACAAGAAGAATTATTTAAATTTCTACTAAATGCACCAAATGAAATCTACTTGACGATGAAGGTATTTAATGCTAACTTTTCAAAAACAATTTGATATAAATGTAGTAATTATTTTAGATTTGTTTTGTGTTTGGCATTGCTGATGCTTTTTATAGACCAGTCATTAGTCATAGTGATTTTATTTGTAATATGGATTATATAATTGGTTTTTCTGGAAAGAAAAGAAATCATGTTTTTGAATTCCTGTATCTGAAAACCCATTGATCATACAAAACTACACTTAGCCTCTGAATGAAGGGAATTTTATAGGATTGAAAAATGCTGATATATTTTTGTAGGAAGGATCTGTTCATTACGAGATATAACCCAAAAACTAAAAAATGCAAATATACTGGTTTTTCCGTCACCACGCAAAGAGCACAACTGTTTCGAAGCTGTCAACTTGGTTTTATGCAGCTGATATGAATCCCAACAATATAGGTATCAAAAAAATCTGCTAATGCTGATTTTTGCTGGCCTATTACGTGATGAAGAACTTTTGAAATTAAAAATAAATTACATAGAGCACAAAGAAACAATTCTGGTTGTTCATGTAACTAAAACAAAGACCAATGAATGAATTAATGAATGAATAAATAAATGAATACATGAGTAAATGAATAATTGAATAAAGAATATTTGTTGCATGTGTTGCCCTGCAGAATGGCATACTTCTTGTTAGATAACTTATTGACTTATATTATTAATATTTTCTGTCTATGAAAAATAATTCCCGGCGTAGTCGCTTACAATAATATCTGTTCGAACAATCCGTTCTTTTTCCTCCGAATGTTGCTTCAGTCGTTCTTCTACGCAAGTAGCGAATTTACTGACAAGCTCTATTTTTGACCTGATAACAACGACAGCAAGTAACATACTTAGATGATACAGATTATGTACTTGAAGAAGAGCAAGATGACATACTTTTAACCCTTGAAGTAGGTCGGTAGCATGTGGTAGTAGTATAAAACAGTCCAGTAAGGCTACTTGAAATTATAATACACATACATCGCAGTAGAGTATTTTGAATGATTTGCAAATATTTATATTCGGTCGTATGAATACCTATATTTTCTCATCCATGCATTACAAATACTTTTAAGATGCATATGAGTGTGAAAAGTGAAACTTTTGTGAACGAGTGCGAAAGTAAAATATAGTGCGAGAAGTAATTTTAAAAATATAAAAATACTAACGGCGAGGTCATCGGGAAAAAACTCTCATTCAAACAAAAGAGTCAAAGATGACACTTATTTAATTCTCTTAATACATGAATCAAAAAAAATATTTTATGATACACCCGTGAAAAGCTAAAAACATGTTTTTCACTCAGGCACTTATATGAATTGCAGAACTGGCTTTCGGTCAGCAAACTTTCATATGCGTGCCTTAAACATGTACTTGTTACACGTATCATAAATATCTGTTATAGTCCAGGAAAGTTAGGCATAAAAAGATGAAATAAGGTGGGTGACTTGTTTTCTGACCTCAAAACCTACACTTTTCTATAAAAAAAACTTTAGAGTAAAAGAGTTCGGTCACTTCTTCCTTACTTTCCTGGACTATTATGCAATTACGGTAACTTGTAAGATTTTACAAAGAAATATAGAGATCAAGCGCCCGTATTTGGCCTGTTATACCTTTTACGTCACCAGTTTTATTTATAAGATATGAACATTAACGTACCTACCTTTGTAACCGACTATATTTAAGAAAACCTGTTCAGCAACTATAACGATATAACGTTGGATTATTTTAAAAGACAAGAATATAAGTGCATGTGCCAGTTGAAAGGTAATGAGCTCGTCCGCTTCTTTTATTATAATTATTACCGAACGAAATGTACCAAAATATAGTATCGGAACCTTACATCAATTTACGCCCACGCGCACACATATGTTTAGCATATTGCAAATCGGCCTGGCTATACACAACTAAAAAGTGTGTGAACAATAAAACTGCATAAAATTTAATAATTGAACGGCATCTGGTTTATGTTTGCATCAATATTATTTCCAGGCGCGAATATCTGGATTCAGTTTAAGCGTTCAGTTCAAGTCGTCACCGTTGTTGCTTAAACTCGTAAGTAATCACGTCACATTAGCAAAATATGTAAAAATAGGATTACGTAGAGGATGACGTGATGTAGCTGCTTCTAATGACTTCAGAAATGATGTCCTTTCTGAAAACATTGGTACAATTCATTATATTGACCTTTTAATCACAAAAACATTGTTTTACAAATATGCTTAGAGGCTAAAGGGACTACGATCCGTGGTACATGACACAAGCTAACTATTTTGATTGTTCCTACTGAGATGGTAAACCAGTGGTCTACGCAATACTAGTGTACCTAGCTGAAAATAGTGTTTTTGCAACAACGCCAACGCTTACCATAATCGTTGAGTGAAATAATACTTAATCCTTTATTCAACGTTATAAGAGAGTGGACCCGATCCCACCATTGCATGGGCTAAATTAAATTGCCAAAAAAAAGTTGTACTGACACGCAGCGATGCGATGATACTTTTAAGTACTATGACCTACCTGGTGGTAAGGCTGAAACAATAGAAGAATTTCAAAACAAATTTAAAGAGTAAGGTACAAGCAATTATTTTTCAGCAAGTGGACAGATGGAAAATGTGATTGTCCCATGTTTTGTATTCGTCAATATCTTGACCTTCTAGTCGTGATCGTCTCCTAGAATGTGATCCTGTTTCACTGTATCTAATCATACGACTAATTGTGGAATGGTGGAATATCTAGCAGATTGGCTACATAACTCAAACTTCATCCTTCTTCTACCAAATCAATCAACGTTCAAAGTTACTGCGCTTACAGTCATCATTCGTTAAATTGCGTGGTCGATTCATGTTTCTAAATTTTAAGGGTTTTAACTTGACTTATCTTTCGATACTAACAAAGACTTCGTTGTGATTTTTCATCAGGTAGGTACCAGAAAATGTTTTGAAACTATTAAGCTATAATTTAAGATTTAAATATGACTGTATGCGATAGTAATATGAATAACAACACATTGAGCTATAAGGCCGCGTACTTCCTTTAATAATAGAGATAATGAAGGGAATAAAAAATAAAATGTGAAGGAAAGATGGGGCTACAATTTGATTTCAATTACTACATGTTAGAGTTACTGGTATATCCCACAGGATATTACAAATTTGCGAAAAAAAACACTATTTTTATTACCCCCGGTATAAACCGAAAATTAACGTTTTATCTAAAACAAGAAGTAAAGCATTCTCAAGAAACAAACCTACAATTTGAAAAAAAATCATTTACATAGGACTCCATGTTACGAAAAAAAGTGACAACAAAATTTCGGTAAATTTAATATGGTGCGTTAATTTTGAACAGGAGTATACTCGGAACAGGAACAGGATATATACTCGGTTTGCTTACTTCAGACAATAATAATGTATGAGGCATCTGACACATCCATTGAACTTTTTCTAAGGAGTTCGTAAAAGATAATTTCGAGTAAAAAATTAGACCTAGATCTTTCATAATATCCGGTTTTTCTTGACTTTTAACGATAGAGACTTTTAACGCTAGATACTAAAATAGATTAGATTATCAAATAGTTATTACTGCTATGTCGCACTCTATAATACTACCAGCCAGCCAGATGCGGGGCAAGGCCCAATAGAAAAAAGAACTAAATTTAAGTATCTCTAGCGGTCTAGAGATAATTTATGTTTTCGTTGATATACAGCTACCGAAAGAAAAAATAGTCTCTGCGGTAGCGGAAAGAATGACTTATTCCCTGTGTTTGACAACACGTTCAAGAAACCCAAGTTCAGTAGTACTATCTTTAGGAAGTGCATATCACTAAAGAACGTGGTACATACTAATGGTAATATAGCCCAGTCAAATGGTGCACAAGAGGGACTCGAAGTGGAAAGTTTTGGTGTAATTGTTTTGAGCGATTTATTTTATGTTTCTTTGTGTGTAGGGCACGAATTTGAAGTTTGCCCAACAAAAATTTTTTCCGCAAATATGAGAAATCATTGTTTTTTAGTGGATTTTAGCTGATAACTTGTAAACCAAGTTACTTATGGAAAAAGTGGTCCTATAGTAAAATAAAGAGGAGATTACCTACAAATTATGTCTCATATGTTTTTGTATGTCGTACTCTTTCCACGACAAGACTCAATAGTCTTGGTTTTAAATATTTGGTTTTAAAGACGTTTTTAAATATCCTACGGCATATTCTGACGCTGTTACTAATGCTGGCCTTACCTTTTCACTGCATTGTATAAATCGACTGGCAAGAAAGGCACGTCCTTGAACAAATTAAGGTATAAATGCTACCTTAGGTCTGCATACAGAACAACAGCCAATTTGACGTCCTTACCTCCTACCGAGGCTGTAGCACAGCAAGATTCGTTGACTTTCGTTTACTTTCAAGTACAACAATGGCTTGGAAATGAAAAAGATCTTATGCATGGGGGTTGGAAGAAAACCATAAGTAGTCTGCCAACGCTACAGCCACCAGCACCGGAAGCAGTTTTAAAAATAATGTCTTGCAAATTCATGAACCTGTCAGACCAATTGTGGATGTAAAAAAACATGCCTCAACTATTCCAATATGTGTCTGAACTGTGAGAAGAGCGGCAATAACATGCCCGTTGCAGAAATTGAAGAAGAATCAGAGGTGACCCGGTGTTCCCTGAATTACCTGAAGGTAACTATGAATGGATAATTCTATTTCACCTTTATTTCTTTCCTTAACTCATATCTATTCAGTGTTGTCAAGTATTTGGAATTAAGTCACGTATTTGTTTTAGGCGTAGAAGATCTGGAAGGCTGCCTTGAAGAAACTATGG
This sequence comes from Tetropium fuscum, assembly GCA_964058915.1. Lineage (NCBI taxonomy): Eukaryota > Metazoa > Arthropoda > Insecta > Coleoptera > Cerambycidae > Tetropium > Tetropium fuscum. The sequence continues at coordinate 623,053 of CAXKVY010000923.1, read as the reverse complement.
AACTCGAGTCTAAGAGGGCCTGTACTTATATACCTAAATAAAAATAAATTAGACAGAAATTCTCAATAGGTAGGTACTGCTATAATATCTATTCAATATTCAATAAATTGTTAAATACCTGGAATTAAATCACTGATTATTTGTTTAAGGCGTAGAACTGGAAGCCTGCCCTAAAAAAAATATGGAACCCGTGCTTAAGTTCTCGTATTAGTTAAATAAATACAAATAAATTGTACAAAAATCTCCTTTATTAGCAGATAGAATAATGTTTAACTGTATGATATAAAAAATATAAGTTAATGGTGCTTTTTGTTAATTTCCAAAAATTACTTATATCCCCGATATTTCAACACTCTTTTGCGTGGCAACCTTACGACACACAAAAAAAATAAAATTTTCTTCTCTTTATTTTGCTACCATTTGATTGAGCTAATACTAATGAACAGATGGAGACCTCCATTATTCTAACCACGGCTCTCGTATGTCATGAATTTAAAGTAGCTAATCATTCTTTTGTGATATTGTTTCAATTATTTTATAGCCCTATATAACTAACCCTGTACCACGAAGCCTTGTGTCCACTAATCTGGGTACGGGTACGGATAGAAGATAATAGCTATAATTCAAATCCAAATTCCACAAACAGAATATCATTTTCTACTAATTGTGTTTAATATGCTATTTAATAAAAGTGAAATCAGACTTGTGAATAACTTAGAAACCAGCGTCTGCTAAATCTGCTTAATAAATATCGTAATCGTTATTAAAAATAGGTGCTGGTGCTGTCATTCTCACAGCACAGATAAATGGGTAGGCTGTGCTAATAGACCCCTTGATCACACTATAGCAGGTATGGGTAATGGGCAACCTTTGCTTAGACGAGGGCGTAATTTCGGGACTTAGTCGCGGGCCGTAGGCAAGAAATAAGTAGGTAGTAGTGAATAATAGCCACAGAAATTCATACATTTTTTAATTTATTAATTATAATAGCATAATCAAACATAAAAAGCACATTAGTAAAAAAGGATAGAAAAATCAAATGAAAATTACTGAGACTTGAGTTTGAAGCTGAGAAACAAGATGATCAATATTGGGATCAATACCAGTATTACATAGGCACATAGTGTTGTCAAAATTACCATCTGTAAGCCGAGTACGATGCTTATTTTTATTAATTATCATGATTGAAAAAAGTTGCTCCCATTTATATGTGCTTCCGAATGTGCAAATTATTTTTCGTGCGAAAACTCAGTTGTGGATATTTTTCTACGGAAAGGTATGTTCTGTAAAATTCGCTTAGTTCCACATCATCAAATTATGACTTCAAATATGACTCTTCTTTGAAGCTCGATCAACTCCATTTGTAGGTGAAGCGAAGCATCTTCCACATTACACTTACAAGGATTTGCAAAAATATGGAAAGTGCTATCCATGTTCTTAAAATCGGAAAATCGATCAGTGAATTGCTCTGACAGTAGTTCCAGTTCATCAGCATAGCGACCGTATTCAATGTTTTCGTAACTGGATAATGTTAAAAACTGAAAACAGTTTTTACTTCTCATTTGTGTTTCCCACAAGCGAATTTTGTTTTGAAAAGCTTTAAATGACTGAACAGCTGATTTACTATTTGTCCTTTTGTTACTATTGTTGTACTATTGTTTTTGAAGCTTCAATTCAGGTCGTTTAAGTGTCTACCAGGGATGCCTGTGATGTCTACAAGGGATGCCAAGTCACAAAGCCAAATTGTATCACAAATTCGTGACAATGTTTTCTTTTTCATTTCCATAAAATCAGCTATTACTTTTCTAGGGTCATAAAACCTTTTTAGCATTTTACCTTTCCTTAGCCACCTTATCTCGCAATAATATGTCACATTGTCGTGTTCTGTAGAGAGTTCATCCAAAAGTGCGTTAAACTAGCGATGGTTAAGACCGCGGGATCTAATGAAATTAATGGTATTTACTACCACATCCATAACATTCTTCAGTCGAATGGACTTTGAGCACAAGTTTTGTTTGTGAATAATGCAATGCAGAATTATCAAATCACATTCTTACACAATCATAGCGGTTGCTATTTCCTTCAGAATTCCGATAAAACTTTCGTGGACCATCCACTGAAGGTACACCATCTGTGCACACTCCAACTAATTTACACAATTGCAAACTATATTACTCAAAAGTACTTTGCACCTCTGTAAATATATCTTTTCCAGTAGTGGTCCCTTGTAGCGGCCGTAAAGCCAGTAATTCCTCTGTCACTGCAAATTATTCATCAACACCTCTTATGAAAATAGCTAACTGGGCTGTGTCAGATAAATCTTGACATCTTGATAAATCTTAAATCGAAAATGCTTGACAATCAGCTAATCTATCGGTCAATGTTTTTGTGATATCACTAACCATCATATATATACGTCGAACAACAGTACGTCGCGATAAGCTCACTTTCTCAAACACTTTCTTCTTTTCGGGGAACAAAAGTTCTGCAACATCTACTAGGCACTCTTTAACAAACTGTCCCTCAGAAACTGGAGCTGGAACTAACTGGAGCTATTTTGGAACTAATTATAAAACTAGCTTTAACACTGTCTAGATTTGATTTTTGTGAATGGAACATTTGTTGCTGTTTCCCTAAATCGGTAATGAGTTTTTTAATTTTATCTTTTCTTAACTGGCCTGTGAGTAAATTATATTGAGCGAAATGCTTGCTGGAGTAATGCCGACAGAAGAAAATAGAAATTGTTTCATTGCACACAAACACACAGGTTTACCACTGTGCAAGATAAAAAAGTATCAGTCCATTTGTCTTGAAATTGACCACAATCTGTGTCCACTTTCCGCTTTCTTAAACCAGACATGTTGATAGAATTTGCTTGAATATTTCCCGCGTCGTACTCTTGACCGTACGCGAGTATGCGAAGCGAACTTTATCAGTTGTTAAGAAGTAATGAGATGACGCGCGCTGAGCGGTTTATATATTCCCCCAATAAGCAACTAGAATACTCTTGATCGTACGAGAGTGCTTCATGTGCACGAGCGGCCTCCCCAAATGTGTATCTGTTTATCTCTTTTTAACGACTATTTCTTACTCGATCTGTGGCCTTACACCGTAAGCTTAATAATATTATTTATCGATTTGAATTGATATCGTTACTTGAATTTTCTAAATCTATCGTTACTTGAATTTTCTGAATCTCTCGCGGACCGGATTAAAGCTGGTGGTGGGCCGGTCCGGGGGGTTGCCCATATATGCTCTATAGCACCACAGCTTAAGCTGTGATATAATAGCACTATTAGACAGGCTAGACGGGACTGCGGGACAAGGCCCAATGAAAATGACATTTAAGTATCCCTAAGTTGTTTTTGAACATATCAGAAGCCATTCCGTAGCGGCATTGCCTGAGGCGAATGCACCTGGTTCGCATGTGGCATCTCACTCAAACTGTTTTAATGAGCAAAATAGAATCACAAAGTTTTGTTTAATACTTTTTAGTCTTGCAATTTTTGCCACGCACAATAATATTACGTGGTTACATAACACACTGAATTAAGGAATTTTATCTGGCTAAAATGTCAACAAACACATATATAATTTGGTCTAGTAGGTACACTATTGATTGCATTACACTTGAAAATAATTAAGCTATTATCTTATCAGGTGACTCAACTTTAGGAAATGTTGATAAAAAATACAAACAACTCTGTTTTAGTTTATTATGCAAGTGTTACTGTCATCTTTTCAGCACATGTCTGAAATGTTCAATATGTGTAATCATAACTAGGGACAATATACCAGTTGTGGCCACATGTCTAATAGAGGCCACTTTAAATTGTAAGAAGCTATATTAAGATTTTTCGGTAAAATATAGCTCATTTGAAGTTAGTTGCAGATTTATGTCGCTTTATTTACTTTGTTTTAATAATTTGTGACAGATGTCACTACTGCAGAATGTTATAATGGTTACCAAAATAATAATAATAATAATAATTCCGGCTCTACTCTACTCCTTTGGAGTAATCAAATGGACATAGGAGGAGCTGCATTTGAGAGCAATTCGACGTAGGTACCCCCAAATGATGCATCTCTGTCGGAGTTTGCATCAGAGAGTGTCTCCACAACAGAGTAACTCTGGACACAACCTGTAAAATTATCAGGAGTTCGGATCCCCTACTCCTCATGGTCAAAGACCATGAAGGAGCTGGCGTAGGAGCTTTTATATATAGAGCAGCACAAAGAGCAGCTAATAGCCTAGGTCTCGACTTCGACACCGAGCATAATAATCCAAACTCTGTCACCGAGTTGAACTCTGCTCGGTTGAAAGCCCACCTTCGGGCTGCCGGAAAAACACTTCGTTTTCAGCAGCACAATGATAAACCATTGCATGGAGTCTGCTATAGAAATATAGAAGACTTAGGCTTATCTCAGAAGCTGACCTTTAGCTTTTTGAGGTCAGCTGGGCTGACGTCAGACCGAAGGTTTTATATTAGCTTGCCAATATGGTGTATTAAACACCCTGGTCTACTGAAGCCGCGTGATGGGTATGGAAGTGCCTAACGTCAGCTGCAGAGTATGTTGTCAGGCCCCAGAGACCATTATGCATTTGCTGTCAGCTCGTCCAGCATATGCGGTCTCTGCATATATCCATTGACATAACGCATTACGAGTGCTGTATTACCACCTACGGCACTCGTACTGTATAGATCAGACCTCGGTGTTGCCCTATGCTCCGGGGGATATTGAGTCCGTTGTGGGGAATGAGAGGTCCCGGTTATACTGGAACTATTCATTCCCCACCGGCCAATAAGCCTGACAGTCCTCCTCGACCACAAACTCAAGACGATGTTCGTTATAGAGTGTTCGGCTCCTGCCGAAAAGAACATTGTGTTGAAAGAGGAGGAGAAACGGACAAAATATCGAGATTTACTCTCCGAACTCCGCAGGCTGTACCTGGGTTATTCTGTTAAAATAGTGGTTCTTATTATTGGCTCTCTCGGAGGTATGCGATAATCATTGCTCTTAGAATTAAGAACCATTCCAGCATGCCGTCAATCGGCAGAAGTCATCGCTGGGAAGATGCAGAAGGCCGTCATACTTGGCTCGTTGCGTCTACTCAGGACACATGAGTTGCGACCTCAATTACCGCTTACCCCGCGGACGTGGGGAGTGGTCGTTGAGTAAGGAGGCTGGAGGACCTGTCTGGACTGGTCGGAGGCCAGGGGGGACTGACCAGCACATAAAAAATAATAATAAAGGTAATACAAGGTAAGTAATATTAGGTTTCATCATATTGCTGTTGCAGGAGGGAATCAATGTAATATTTGTATAATAACATTATTCTTTATTTGATGCTTTTATGCTAGCTGTTTATTTATAACCTATTTTTTTACGCGGGAAATTAGATGGCCAAAAGTGTCTCCTACTAATTCCTTATATTCCAGTTTTGGTCATCAAGTGGCCAATAGTGGTTTCTTACAAATCCGGTTTTGGCCACTCATATAATATTAAGTGGCCAAGGCTTCTTTCCCTCCGGAATCAAACTATTTGCAGCACAGTAATAGTAGTACTATCGATTTTCCTTTCCCTGAATGGTCACTGCAAGATAATTTATAATTGGAAGACGAAACTGTGACCTTTTTGAGCGAGGATCAAATTACTGAAGACTATGAAAATTACCAGCATGACAATATTGGTGAAGCATTAGGTCCAATGCTCGAAGTATATTTAATGGCGATTGAAAAGGTTGAAATGGACACCAGGAACACCGATGAAGACTTCGTAAGTGATAGTAAAATTGAGAGTATTAAAATAGCTTCCTTTGATGTTAAAAATGTGATGGACTATACAGTAATGCGGACAAGATAAAGAGAAAAAGAGATAAATAAATAAAAGGAGATAAATAAATAAATAAGGCGAAAAAGAAGCACGTAGAACGAAAACGATTTATCGACGATAAGGTAATACGGATCAGAAAAAAAGAAACGGACATTACATACGAAAAAGATGTTAAAAAACCCTAAGGTTAAAAGACGTAGACCACCAGTAAAACATATAGAAAATCAAGATAATGATGAAAAAATAAAAACAGGGAGAAATAGATGTATGTGGAAATGATAGGAGAAGATGATTTATCTAATGACGTTGTCCCTTCGGTTGTTTCTGTAGGGACATATGTTGTTTATTTTGAAAACAAGTATTACCCAGCTCTAGTGACGTAAATAAAAAGTAGTCAGTATATGATTTGTATAATGCAAGCAAGTTCTTCCGAATGGAAGTGGCCAGCACAAAAAATGAAATACTCTACCATGGGGAAGAAATAAATCAAATCATTAATTGTCCCATAGAAAATAATAAGAGGGGGGTGTTCAGTGTTCCAGAGATAAAAAAATGCAATATCAATAATGTAACGTTCAATTTAGGTTCCTCTATGATACATTAGTTTATTTATTATACAGATTGTAGGTAAAATCAATGTATGTAAGTGTATTTAAATAAATAAAGTTATTTAATATTGTCTTCATTTTCTGCTTTTAAAATTTACGTCGTCAGAAATGGGTTAATTAATGGCCAATACAGGCATCAGTGTGGCCAAAACTAGCTAAATGTGCATTTTCGCATAAACATGGATGTTTGGAATATATAGCTTTAAACAACTACATTTAAAAATTACCATTTGCAAAAGAAATATACTAGGCTATTTAAAATTTACATTGAACGTTTCAAATTATAACTAAAAAAAAAATTGCAAAATTATTTCTCCCATTGCGGCAATTGTGGGTATCTTTTGAAAATTTTTGTTGTCTCATATTTCGATGTTAGAAACAGCAACGCAATATTAATTTAAGCTAGCAACTTCCATAACAGTTTCGAAATGTAACATTTTAAGAATGAGCGAATTTACAGATTTGATGTTTGGGTAGAAATGAAACGCGTAAAGATATTCGATTCATTTCTAATAAGGTATTTGTTACAGACCCAAGAAAGCTTGTTGAAAAATTTACACATGTCTCTTTGTCATAGTACATAATAAATTATATAGCCACTTCGGACAAAATATTTCCTTACCATGTACTCTTCCTAATATGACACCAAATACTTTCTTTTTTACATGTAACCGAGCTAGATTTAATAAAAATATTAATTTAATGTTATTATGTTTAAAAATGTTATTTCATTAAAATGTCTCTTAAATTACTAAGTTAATTTACTAAGTCTCTTAAATTACTACTACTTGAGTGACATTGATTAAATTACTCAATTACATATTTGGTTCTGTTTTTTTAGGAAAATATTCCAACAGCATTTCGTTTTTCTGTTCAAGAAAAGCCTTTTATTTTAAATATAACAAAACAGTGTGTAGTTTTACACATATGTTTTTCATAGCCATTAAGTGAGAAAAGTAAGAATTAATTCTATTTTGCTAAACATTTACATTTTGAAAAAAATATTCTACCAATAATGTTAAATAAAACATGATATACATATAGGTATACATGCCAAAACTTGATATACCTACACCTCGTATGATATACAATATTTTTAGGCTGTTGAGAATGAATATTTGTTTTACGGATAATTTTCAATATTAGCAAATATTAAACAATATACCTACGGAAAGCCAGGTGACTTTTCAGCAGCCACATGATGTAATAAGCTTTTTAACTTTAAAAATAGGGCGACGATTATTGTATTTCTCAGTTTTTCATATATCATATATTATATTGTACATTCTTAGAATAAGAGAAAATATTAATAATTGTAAAACAAAGAAATTGTATACGCTTATATATAATTACGTGGTATATAAACATCATTTTTTACGTATCCTGTAAACACACATTAAATTAAAATGAAAGTTACTTCTTCAGCTGAATCTAAAAACAATGGATTCGCCGGAATTGTCTACGAAGATAAAAAATTCAATTTTATACACATTGTCTCCGACAAAGTGTTATGAATATTCAGATGAATAACACCTACTGTTTTAAGCTAAACGGTATATGTATTATGTTCTAAGTTGTTGTCCTTCGAATGAAATTGAATAAAACACGTTGATATATTTCGTACATTATCTAAAATACACAATATAAGTACAGGTAAATATTTATCCTTAAAGTGCCTTAAAATAAATATCCTTGGACTAAATAAAATTATTTCTATATATTCCGAAAGTGAAATGTTCCATAGTCTTCCGACACAAATAGTCGTTGAAGTGGATAGTCAACGTGAAATTTTGCAGTAATTAAACTCGGTATAGCTCTAGAGAAACTAATCAGATGATTAAAACCCAGATTGCATCTGTTTAAAGAGGTCGCACCTTATCAGTTCAATATAACTTTCTGATTGATACTGATATTCTCTGGTAATGGTCAAAGACTTGAAGCAGGCCCTTATGTCAAGTCGATATCGACAAGAGAAACACTAAAATACCGCACGTCCATAAAGTTCATGAACGTTACCAAAGTTGCAAATCGATCTAGCTATGGCATAAACATTTGCCGTTAATTAATCGTGAAAGAAAAAAATTTGCCCCTCTTTAATTTTTTCTTGTATCGTTTGCACTGCTAACTTCTTATGAAGTTAGCAGGTCACATATATAAAAAAAATAATTGAAAAAAAATAAGTTTAAATATAAGTTTTTGTTTCCCAATAGTTATAAATAAAATTTTGTAAGCAATTCGTACGCATTCGGACGCATTCGGACGTTACAGACTTCTTATTCATCATGCTCAATCCCTTACGTACGCCGGCTTAAAATTTGTCGTTTCTTGCCGCTGACGAATGGTTATAAGGAAAATGTTGTAGGCTTCGTTTTATAAAAGGAAAATTTATTTATTCGAATATCGATTGCGGAATATAAATCAAATTCCCGAATATTAATAAAGCAAGTCGAAAAGGACTTTTCCAAGCGAGAAACTCGGTTGCCCGCTGCGAGCCCTAGATTCTAAATTTCGAGATTTTTTGTTTATTACTATATATCGATAAACAAATAACTGCAAAATCGCTCTCTTCACGATTAAATAAAACAGTTGAACGGCAAAATCTTGGGAAAATTTTACCATTCAACTTGACTGACGATTCTATCACGATTAAATCATGAAGCGAGCAAGTTGGCCGTTGATTGTTTGCGGATAGTAATAAACAAAAAACCTGAAATTCACTGAATCTCAGCGGGGTAACAGAGTTTTTCTCATGGAAAATCCGTATTTTGACTCGTTTTCTGGCTGAGATTTTGCCCTTCAACTTGTTTTATTCAATCGTGAAGAGAGCGAAATTGCCGTTATTTGTTTATCAATAGTAATAAACAAAAAACCTCGAAATCTAGGGTTCTCAGCGGGGCAACCGAGTTTTTGTCTTGAAAAATTTTTTGCTATTCGTGAATAGTAATAGAGGAGAAACATATAAATCACTGAATCTCAGCGGGGCAACCGGTTGAAAAATTTGTTTTCACTCATTTTCTGGATGCAATTGTTCGACTTGGTTTTATTAATAATCGGGAATTTGATTTATATTCGGAAATCGCTAATCGAATAAGTAAATTTTCCGTTTATAAAACGAAGCCTACAATATTACTTATAACATTACATACTATATAACATATTACTTATACTTATTCGTCAGCCGCAAAAAACTGCAAATTTTAAGAGAACTTTATTTTTTTTATATATGTGACCTGCGAACTTCATACGAAGTTAGCTTAGCAGGGCATCCGATATAAAAAAATAAGAACGGCAAAATTGTTTCTTTCACGATTAACTAACGGCTGAAAGACGGCAAATGTTTATGCCATAGCGAGATCGATTTGCAAAACTTGACCTCCTAACTTCGTGGACATAAAATCCGCAAATTGGAGGAATAAATAGGGAGAGTATGCAACTACACGGGGAAAACCCAAAATTTACATAGTAGGCCAGTATACCGACAGTGCAAATTGTCTCCGATAATAGGATTTAAAATTTACACAGAAAACTATACTTTGATCATTACATGCACTAAAATATCCATACAAAATATACAAAATATTACCGTATTAGTTTCAATGCCCAATTCCGTAAAGACTATTAGTGTTATCGATAAACTTTGTATGTACTCGTATTAAATTTGTATATATAATTTTCCGTTATTTCTTCTTTATAAGTGCACTTCATAGTCATAGGATCGTTGAGAACGAAGATATTGTCAAAAAAACCGAGAAAAGGTACTTTTTTCACCCGTTTTTCGTTTTCAAAAGTTATGTGTACACCGGAATCTTTGAGGTTTTCTCCAGATTGTTTGAGGAGCCGAAAGGCTAAAAAAAATGTATAGCTCACTATAAATTTTTCCGAAGATGATCCCATTTTTCGTTTAGAGTTCCTGTGAGTACCTAGTATATATATAACACTAATGAATTTATTTAATTATAATAATAATTGAATATTTATCATATATTACATATATATGATAAAAATCTCGTTGGCCATGTTATTTTGCAATACGCAAGGTAAAATTCCTTTTTCTTGTCTAGCAGTTACATAGTTTGTTTAAATTCAACGTCAAACTAAATATCAGAATAGTGTGGCTTATACAAAATATCATAAAATTCCAATATTAGACTACATATGGCCATGACACACGTAGGTAAATGGATTTTAAATATTCACTAAAATATGTGTATCTACATAATTGTAGACATTTAAAGCCATGTTTTATTCATAAAAATAATATTGCATAATATTTCTAATAATCTAGTATGCGTGAACTAATTTGCTGATACCAGTTTTTAGAAAAGAGTTGATTAATAAATAAATGCTTCAAACATTGTCAATTTTATCTCTACATTCTTGCTTTATACTCGTCACTGTCGTTAAGAACTTTGTTTGATAATATATCATAGTAGAATTATAAATCATACTTGATGCAAAACACGCTTAGATGTTATGTTTGGTATGTAGATACCTATATACGCAAAATTTTAAAAAAACACATTATTTTAGATGTACGTAAGATGCTCATTTTAAAAAATACTAATAATAATGATATTTATTTTCCATTAAGATATTATACATGCGCCACCAAATTCTTTCATTTTTAATACCAATGCTATAGGATGTAAATTTGAGAAATTAAGTAAATAGTTAAATCATGTTATTAGCCTCCAGAGTACATTCAACAGCGATTAAAGTGGACAATAAAAGTTTGCCTAAACTAGCTCAGCTTAATAAAATTTAAAAAACAATTAGTAAGTTTGGTGGATACCCAAGTTAATAATTATCTATGGGCGCCACTGACTGTACGCAACCAAGTCAGATAGTCCCCAATTACCCTGGGTATCGAACCTACTCTCGGCACAATGTAAGGTTATGTGAATATATCTACTTGTACCACTTACTGAGTCGATGGAAGCGGCTTCGAAAGGTTGCCCAATGATGTGTCCCTCAATCAACCTAACACAGGGTCTACGAGCCCTAACAACTAAATGTTCGGACGGCACACAATTTTACTATAACTCTGCTGTAATTCTTAAAAAAAAATAAACACCAATTTTGCAAATATTAATCATAATCAATTAATTAAAGACCCAATTTACTCGAATACGTATATTTAAGAAAATAGCTTAACTACAATGGAAATTAAACAAAAAAGTAGCCTTTATAACGGCGCGAGTTCTTTTCGACTCAGTGTCCAGGATCCAAGGATTTACAGAAATCTGGGGTGAAAGAATCCCAAATCTCCTGAATTTTTCTTTTGAGGTCAGGAATTATCCTCTGAAGGTTGTTTCGTAAGGCTCTTTTCATATGGTGCTATAATGATTGAATGATATTTAGGTCGGGACTGCTCGACGGCCATTAATATATTGTCTCCAACCCATTTTTTGGTGAGTTTGGCTGTATGACAGGATGCACCGTCCTGCTGGAAAACGAAATTTCTGTTACCAAACTGCTCTGCTGCTGGGGGTAACAGGTTCCTCTACAATATACCCCGATATCTATCTGCATTAATGGTCCGTCAATGAACTCTAACCTTACTTTCTTTGACGACATGCATCCCCAGACCATGACTCCTTTTGCAAATTTCACAGTACATTTTAGGCTTCATTATGCGTTCGTATCACGCGCTTACGAAAATCCCATCGCACACGTCAAACTTAGACTCATTGCTGAAAATGACTCGAGCCCATTCTTCACTTGTCCAAGCAGCTTTCGATTTAGCCCATCGCTTCTTACGCTTCTTCTTCTGTGATTCTGTTAGCAACGGTTTTTGTTTGGCCTTGATGAAAGTAAAATCTTCATTTAGCATTTGACGTGAATAATTATTGCCCCTAAATAAACCTTACCTTGTAAAAACCGTAACCCGAGTTATGTATCCATTGACGACAACATTCTCTCGATACATTAATACCTGTTTATTCGTTCCACACCGAGTAATGTCTCGCAGAGTAGCCCTTCTATGGCACAGATTTTTACAAGATGCCTTTGTCTTAGTGACTTTAGGCGGTCGACCAGAACTTTTTCCATGAATATCAACACCATCGGTTTCTACGTAGATTTTAATTATCTCTCCAATAGTGGATTTCGGCATAATCAAGTCATCAGCGATTTTTCACCCGCATATTGCGTAATATTATTTCACGCACTTTTTAGGGGTTGCTAAGCCGCGTGGCATTTTGAACAATACTTGATTGTTAACAAAACGTCAAAAACACTGACAACCCTACGAATTCTAAAAACGTGCATGTCATTTTCAGCACATATTTGTTTTTGAGAGTAGAAAAGTGCCGCGTCCTAACATTTAGTTGTCGGCAAATTATGCAAACTATTACTGTGATGCTATCTAAATGGTACAACAAAAATTATTTCTAAATAGTCATTGACACACTGCCTAAAGTGAGGACGCTCGTGTAAAATATTTTTATTTTAAGCTTTTAGTTTATTTATAAAATTTACGGCCGTCCCAACATTTAGTTGTTAGGGCTCGTGAACACAAAAGAAACGAAATAGAAAATTGCCTCGTGGCAACGAACAACAAAGAACTCGCTTACCTAGTTCAAGCCGTTGAATCCGAGATACCGTCGAACGTGTGCAGGTTAACAAACAACAACACACCACAGTGATTTTCTTAATAAATCCCACCCTATCATAAAAATAACGACGTATTTATTCTTATAAGAAAACACTTTTTAAACTTGAACAGTAAGTAATGCCAGCTGTGTGCACGAACCAAAGGAAAATGGAAAGAGAATGGCCTCGTGCCACACTACCAGAACGATAACCTTGAAAACAGGCCACGTGCCATTGAACTGGTGGTGAACTCCGTGGTGTCGAGTAAACAACATTTTTCAAGTGGCCCCCAGAAGTAAAAGTCCAATGGATTCATATCTGGGGACGGAGCGGGCCATTTAATTGTGGCTTCTCGCCCACTTCCAATCCATCGATTTCTAAATGTTGAAGGTAGCCATTCTCGAACCTCTAAGCATAATGAGGTGGCGCACCATCCTGCATAACCACAGTGTTTGACGTAATGTGAGAGGTAAATCGTGTATAAATAAGTTGTGACCGATCATTTCATAAAAAGTTTAAATAAGCTGGAACATTTAATCTCTTTGGTAAATCAAAAGGCCAAAAGGCATTAATTTATTGCCTATAATTCCGGCCCAAATATTTATTGAAAAGTTGTATTGATGTACATGGTAAATGAAAGACCATTTACAACAGCGCAACGTGAGGATTATCGTCGCTCCATAATTGCTGATTAAGAAAATTTAAAACTCCATGTGGGTGGAGTAAAGCAGCATTAATCTGTGGTTAATACTTTTCTTGTAAAATGTAACGGCTTTCTAAGTATAATTGTACAAAAATCAAGTCTTACTGAAAGCTCACGAGGGACCAGCTCTTGTATTATCTGTAAATGACAGGGTAAAGTCCTTGTCTTTTCAAAATCGTCCATACTGGTATTCTTGTTATGTAAAATGGAAGAGTCTAATATTTGTGCCTCCATTGGATCTCCTATTTGACTACGACGACCACAATCATGACTTTTTTAAAATGCCTCCTTTTCTTAACCTCAAGTGAATATTAGAAAAAAAACGAACATTTGGCAAATATTTTTAATAGGCATTACTCGTACAGTAATGCCTATTAAAAATATGAAAGTGCCTATTAAAAATATTCAGTTTGTTACCGACAAATTTGATCACAAACTTCAATGTTCCTTGCGTATTAAGTATGTGATATTTTATCTCAAAATTCTTGATTTATAGTATTGGTAATATTTACGTCATTGTTACAAGACAATTAACTGCTCATTATGAATAATGAACAAAACACATTTCATTATTTTTTTTTTCAGGTAAGTTGCTGCTAGGATATGAGGAGGTTGTACAGGGTAAAGTATTCACTAAAAACATAGTAGATAATTATTTTTCTTCCTTATGCTTCAATACAACTATGTAACCAGTTTTGTTCTAAAATGATGAGGGGCATATCCCGTACATACTTTAAACTGGTGATGTAAGTGGGTAAATTGACCGGTCAATATTCACGTTAAGTATGTTATTGACCTGTCAAATATAGATTTGGTCAATGATTGGTGTGAAGTTAGCGACGATTTTTTCAGCGACGAATTTTAACATGTGCGCATCCTCATGAAAGATATCATGACGCTATTTTCCTTAAAATATGAACTTTTTTCTATTTCTGGTTTTTTATTAATTTATAATACGTTATTTATGCCTATGGACAAAATAATTTTCGGAAGCCACTGTATTCGTTTGCGACAAATCTGTTATATATCGATGAACTAAGGATATAATTAAGTTATTTTTCTAAAAATATGAACGTTTTTCTATGTCCGGTTTTTGCTTTATCACACGTAATATCTAGAAATTGAAATACTTGCGGACGCCACTGTATTTATATGCGACAAATCTCGATTATGCCATTGAACTAAGGGTGATATGGCGTTAATTTCCTCACAATGTGAATTTTTTTCTATTTCCGGTTTCCGTTTTATAACACGTAATATCCAGCGACGAAAATAATTTCAGACGCCACTGTATTCGTCTGCGACAAATTTGGAAGATTCAATGGAACTAAGGGTAAAGGGTAAGGGGGTAAAAGATGCAATTTCCTTAAAATATGAACTTTTTTCTATTTCTGGTTACGAATACAGTGGCGTCTGAAATTATTTTCGTCTCTGGAAATTACGTGTTATAAAGCGATAACCGGACATAGAAAAAAGTTCATATTTTGAGGAATAAAATAAGTCACATCACCCTTAGTTCAATAGTATAATTGAAATTTGTCGCATAGGAATACAGTGGCGTAAGAAAATAACTTGATGATATCCTTAGTTCAACGGTATACACCAGATTTGTCGCAAACGAATACAATGGCGTCGGAAAATATTTTTGTCCATAACGTAGGCATAACGTATTATAAATTATTAAAAAACCGGAAATAGAAAAAAGTTCATATTTTGAGGAAAATAACGTCATGTCACCCTTAGTTCAATAGTACAATCGAGATTTGTCGCATAGAAATACAGTGGCGTCCGGAAGTATTTCAATCCCTAGATATTACGTGTGATAAAGCAAAAACCGAACATAGAAAAATGTTCATCTTTTTAGGAAAATAACTTTATGATATCCTTAGTTCAACGGTATATATCAGATTTGTCGCAAACGAATGCAGTGGCGTCCGAAAATTATTTAGTCCATAGGCATAACGTATTATAAATTAATAAAAAACCGGAAATAGGAAAAAGCTGATATTTTAAGGAATATAGCGACATGATATCTTTATCTCAACAGAATATTCCAAATTTGTCGCAGACAAATACAGTGGCTCCAGAATTATTTTGGTCGCTTCATATTCCATAAATAAATAACGAAAAACCGAAAGTTTTCTGAAATGAGAATCCACATCAACTCTAAATTGACATTACCAATCTAAATCTGGTATCCACTTCCGGCAATGTTGCCAAGATGCGCACATTTTAAAATTCGTCGCTGAAAAAATTTTCTCTCACTTCACACCAATTGGTCAATGTACCATCAATTTAGAATTTTCTGCCCACAAAAGGATGTCTTTTTATTTTCTGTACGAGTACACGTCTGTACGGGACTACGTCTTTCGAATCGTAGATCATATAAATGTATTATCTTTTTCGTTAAATAACAAACAAAAGAGATTGCAAAAAATAGGTATAAAAATATCTATATGTAGGGCTACAATCTTACCGTTGGCTGAAGGAGTTACATGCATTGATGTAATTGATAGTTTCTTTTATAGTTAGATTGAAACAAAAAAAATCCTGTTGCTATATATAATAGCATGTGTTTCTGGCTAATGGCAAACCTCTGTGAACCTCTTAACGCACTGCAATGGTCCTAACAACGTGTTGCCAGAAGGTGTGCACGATTGGATTACTTATTATTATATTACCCGGAATCCATGGGAGCGAGATGACGATGTTGATATAGATTTATGATAACATTTCCAATTTTACACGTGGGGGCTTCTTATATTATAAGATCATTTGGGAAATTTATCCAGGCCCTCCAAGCACTAAATGACATCGTTCCATCGACTTCACTAAACTACGTAAAATGGACCATAATATTGCCGTACTTTCACCAGAACGAAATATAAAATCAATGTCAATGCCTATAATGCCTATTCTCGCTACGTAACATACAATTTATTATTCTATTTATTATCAATGGTCTCCAAATAATGTAAATGAATATATATTTTATGTGTACAGGATGACCCTTTAGTGCGAGGAAATACAATATCTCTTGTTAGCAGGAATACGGAAAAATGTTAAATACAAAAGTCATAGGATTCGTAGATACGCACATTTTAATATTACTTTAATAATGACAATATTTTCGAGTATACAGGGTATCCCAAAAAAGCGGCGTAAACAGAAATATACCTCTTTTAAAATAGCAACCCCCATTTTCTTTAACATTCAAATCGGCATAAAATTTTGCTTGTGGTATTTTAATTTAGTATGGGATCATTGCGGTGTTAAAATGTCGTTTATAATAATTTACAAAAATAATTAACAGACCAATCGACTTACCTGAAGGAAGGTTGATCCAAATTATATGAGTTTTGTCGATTACTTTGTAGTCGCGTGTGATTGTCGATATTACTTGTAGTCGAAATTTATCGCGGCGCTATCTCGAACTTTAAACTAAAAATGTTTTGCTCAGCAAAATCTTGTTACCACCGGCTACATTCATCACGTCCTATCCCGGACTACACATTATCACTGCAATTTTGAGAAAGGTACGCTATATAGGTACGAATAAAACTTTATTATTCTGAAAACAAACTACATAAGCTAAATAAGCTAACATTATACATATGAAGCACTATTCGTTGAACCTAGTAATACTAGCAGACGAAGATGGGTTAGCTACAAGAGGTCTATTGTAAAATCTTGTAAACATTTGAGAATTTTCCGTCCACCAAGCAGTTTTACGGATAAGCTCAAGAGATACACCCGCCCTTGAGGTGGATGAGGTAGCTGTGTCTCGAGTACTGTAGCTGGTAAAGTGGGTCATAATGATGCCCCCAGACTGGAGACCTATTTTTATCCAGTAACTTCTTCGTTGAGTAGACGCTGGCTGGACGAAGATCGTTTGTACGATAAGATTGTGTTACGGAATCTAAACACGAATATTATATTTACAATACAATATTTTCCGTAAAGAAAGGTATGACTAATAACGGCTGAAAATTATTAACACTGGTAGTTTTTATTCTATCAAGAATGTGAAGAATCTATCTGCAAATAATTGAATATTTCCAATGGAAATGACGGAAAAAGTCTGAAGTCGGTGTACCGGTCACCGACTTCAGAATTTTTCCGTACTATTAAATAGAGTTATTACCAAGAAGAAACGTGGAAAAGGGGAAAAAATGCACTTCACTGGCACACTGCATTATTTCTGTAGCCAGGCCAAAATCTAAATCTAAAAAAAATCGGCTCTCGGAAATTGAAACACTCGGAGTAGTTTCCACAAACACCAAGACACTTTCACTTCGCTCGACGCGCGTTTCGCCAACCAAGTTGGCATCATCCGGAGACGATTAAAAACTAATCTTAAACTAAAAATCTACCCTATTTATACTATTTGTGGTGAAATCATTAGTCACGCTTCAATGATTAGTTGCTAAGCAACGCGTAAAGCGGGCTATACCGTATAGGTCCCTTGTCGCTATTCATACTACTTTTACATTTTACAATTTCTATGCTCTCAAATGCATCCAATCGTCTATTATTGGTCACATTTCTGACTAATCTTAAATTACTAATATCTATTCTATGATTGTTGTCAAAAGCATGTTGTGCAACACTAGACTTATCTGTTCTTCCATATTTTAGATGAGCCATATGTTCTTTAAATCTGGTGTTAATTGATCGTCTCGTTTGTCCAACATATTTTCGGTCACAATCATTACAACTAATTTCGTAAATCCCAGACCTTTCATTTGGAACAATTTTATCCTTTGGATTGTCTAAAAGTTGTTGTAATTTATTACTTGATGAATGAATCGCTGTTATACCCACGTTTTTGAAAACCTTACTCAAACCACGAGTAAACCGGGGTTCGTAAGGGATGGATACATATTTTGGAGTCTCTATATCCTTTTGAAAGGTCGTAGAATTACGAAGTGTGTCCTTAAATGTACGCTTCCTAATTAGTTTTTCATCTATATCTCTAGGATAACCATTACTCACAGCTATATCTTTAATTAATACTTTTTCTTTTTCAAACCTCTCATTACTGAGAGGGAAACTTAGTAAACGATGGACAAGAAAATTAAAACTTGCCATTTTATATTGATAGCAGTGGTGAGAGTCATTAGGGATGTATCTGATCGTACTGGTATATTTTCTATATATATCAAATTCTAACCTATTGCCACTATTTTTAATTACTAATACATCTAAAAATGGAAGTTTGCCATTATTTCCTAGTTCATATGTAAACTTTACAGAAGTGAAACGACTATTTAATTTGGAAATTAAGTTTTCTACATCCGCAATCTTAGTGTCAAACACGGCAAAAATGTCATCCACATACCTTAGCCAAATCCTAGGAAAATACTCGAATTCTTCTTTTGCTTCAGTTTCAAATCGACTCATGAAGACATCAGCAATGAAAGGCGATAAACAGTTACCCATTGCGGTTCCTTCGTGTTGTTCATAGAACTTGTCATTGAAACGGAAGCAATTTTATTTCATACAAAGTTTTGTAAGGTTTATATATTCTTCTATTAATTTTTTTCTATAGTTGTTTTAATTCGAGTAAATCCTCAAGATAGTCCAAGGTCTGTGCAATTGGTACACTCGGAAATAATGAACAAACATCAAAGGAAATCAAAATTTCACCCTCTTGCAATTGGATATTCTTGACGTTATCAATGAAATCATTCGATTTTTAACTGAAAAACTAGGCTGTGCAATGGGCAAACTTTCAAATTCCTTAGTCAACCATTTTGATAAGTGGTAAGTCGGAGATCCAATAGACGATACTATTAGACGCACCGACTTCCCTGGCTTATGAATTATGATATTAGATGATGCCAACTTGGTTGACGAAACGCGCGTCGAGCGAAGTGAAAGTGTTTTGGTGTTTCTGGAAACTACTCCGAGTGTTAGAGTTACATCAAAGGTTCCAGCCCTATCCAGTAATCTCGGAAATTGATCGATGTTGTCTTTCATGGGATTATGTGCCTCATACATAGAAGCTGTGCGTTTTGAGGTGTTTTGAGAGTCACGAAACCACCACCGCCACAAGTTAAGGAAAATGCCTTCTCTCAATTCGTATATGCGGACTGTTGATGAAAAAAACACGTTTCATGTTATGGGGGTCTCCAAAAAGTGCAATTATTACACCTAATCAAAACATTCCCAGAGTTTCTAGAATGCCCCCAATTCTGAAGGTAAACTCGATAAAGAAAAAATCTGGAGGATGAAGAAGATGTAGAGGTGGAAGACCTTGTAGAGCTAATAGGGTTACCATTTTTATAGTTAATGAACGTAAAGATGGTATCTAAAGGATGTAATGTAAATAAATATAATCGAACGGTAGAGAGGTCCCAAATTAACTGATACTTAAGGTCTCGATGGAGGTTAAAGTAGCGTTTGAGAAGAAGTTAAAGGTCTGAACTAATGGAAAAACCCAGAGCTAATGCGAAACTATGTGAGTTGTGAGTGTGTTGAAAAACATGCACCACCCTCAAACTGTTTGTTGAGAAACTCTATAAGTAATAATTGAAAAGAATAAACGTAGACATAACAATGTCTACTTGTATAGAAAATTCACCATTTATGAAGATACGAGTTATATTGCTTTAGTGTACTGGTAGTTATAGAGGCCTTGAGGGAATGTAATCCTCTTGCGGGGAAACCTCTTTGAAGGAAGGCTTTCCGGATAAAAGTCTAGCCTCCAGGGAAAGGCGTATCCAAAGGGGATGCGGTGTTCTGAAAGGACACAAAAGTAAATTTATTCATGGCTTGAATCGTACCGAATCATCATTAATGATTTTATTTAAACATTTTGATATATATCATTGAAAAGGAGGAGAAGCGTAAATGAATTCATCTGTCCATGAAATGGTAAATGAATCTACTGTAATAAAATTGGGATCGGGCTTCCAAGAAGTGTAACGGCTACATTTGGCATTCAACATGGTTACAAACAAATTAATGGAAGGATTGCCAAAAAAAAGTGCACATGGAACTAAATACATAGTCTGCTAGGATAAATTCGGTTTGATTATTCTTTGACCTTGATTCAATATCCACTTGTACAATGCATCTGGTATTTATATAAGAAGCAACAATGAAAACATTTCTTGCTTTGCACCACTGCCAAATGTATCTTGAGATGCAGTTAAGTCGGGAATATGTTACACTTCCCATCCGATTGATACAAGCGATTGCTGTGGTATTATCGATCCCAAGAAGAATTCTACATTTAGAAAGATCTTTTCCAAATGATTGCACTGCATTTAAAGCTAGTAACTCCAAACAATGTATGTGGTATCGCTGCTCACTTGAATGCCAGAAACTTTGTGTTGGTGTTCCATTGCATGATGCTTCCCAACCAGATGTTGGTGCGTCTGAATAGATCGTAAGTAAAAATGAAGAGGTAATGATGTCACCCCTGAATTATTAAGCAAAGTCCTATGCCGCCATCTCAAGTCTGACATCATTGGAAAGTGTTATTATTCTCAAACAATTTTGTGCTGACATTCGTACAGCAGCACATTTTGCCCTCGCAAAAACCTTTAAATATAAGCAACTAAATTTTATAGTAGGACAGCTACGAGTTTACCAATCAGTTTTGCGAAGTCAAGAATCTTACAAAGCGATTTAGACTCTAATGAGAGGATATCAGAAATAATAAGTTGAGTTTTATGATGGGGAAGAGAGAATACCATATTTGATGAATCAAAGATAAACCCGAGATATTGGCATGTTCATGCCGGAGTTAATTGGCTTTTTCTGTAATCCGGAAGGAAACCTAAAGATTACAGAACGTTAATGACATTTTTAATATCTCGTTTGTCGTCTTTTATACTTTTACTAATGACAAGAATCGTCTAAGTATACCTACGCGATGCAAATAATGCTTTGCAGCCTCAATATTTTCAACACAGGTTTTAAAATTTTAGTGAAAACGTATGGAGAAATGGAAAGTCTAAATAGTAGGCAATTAAATTCATAATAATGACCCATAGAACTCAGCGCACAATTTTCCATAATACTTGGTATTAATCAGTATATTATTTATTGAACAAAGGATAGAAAATAAATAAGAACAAAATAAAAAATAGGAATATGTAATCACGATATTTAAAATAAATATAGTAGGTAGTCTATAAGAGGGGCTAAAAAAATTACCACAAGGATAAAATACCCACAATTAATATTTAGTTATCGAAATTCTAAACCCTGACAAACCCTCCACGATGCATGGTTGGAAGTTGAATATTTTATATTACTGTTCTGTGATTCATATTAATTAACATTAATGGATATCTTTCATCTTTGTCTAATTAGCAAAAAGAAATAAAAATCTTTTCTTTGTGTGGACGCGATAAAAGCAGTTTTCTTGATTATTTGATGAAGTAGGTCATGGTTGGTGCACAGGAACCGTTGCGCTATTTGGCGCCCTTGTAGTTGGCGTAATTTTTTTTAATACGGGCGGAAGTAGATACATCTTTAAACATCCTGTCAAAGCAGGTGAAGTACAGAAAGGGTTGATAGGAATTCAGTTTTGATATTCTAATAGATATATCCTTTCGTGTATGGTGCTTTCAAACCCGACATATAATTTATGTTATAATTAAGGCTGCATAACCGTTTTGAAATCGCCCAAATAGCCCGCACAAATTTCTGCAGCAGAGTACGCTTACAGGAAGAAGTAATTCCACATTTTTTCACTAGCATATTTAGCTTAATCCAATTATGTTTGTCTGGCTAGCTATTAGGCTAGTCAAATAGTACAGTAGACATCGCTAAAATCGCAAACTAACGGATAGTTCTGATTTTTTAATATGTTGTTAGGGTGGTCCTAATGTACTAATAATGTATATCTAAGTTTGCAGCTCCGAAAGACCTGTGCTAACTCCGCAAAAACCGCGATTTTTACGCACTTTTTCCTTTTTTTTCACTATATCTTCTAAACTATCGTTTGTTCATGTTTCTAAAATAGATTAAATTTTCTACAATTTGAAACCAAAACCAGCCCTCTATGTATAATAGTAACCAATATACAGCCCTCCAAAAATTGGCATATTTTCCAAAAAAGTGAGATTTTAAGATGTGGACTTTCGTCCCCGTAAACGGGGAAAATTTTACGGGTAAAGTCCAAGGAAATATCCAAGTATAACGTGCTTACATTTTAATTTCTTCACGCACTGCAAATTTACTTTATTTAATATCTGCTTAGACAAATTTTACTATAATGCGAAACATATACAGATTTTATACATATAACCTGCAGAACGGTAGTCACACAAATAACAAGTTCTTTTAATTTCTT